>JAKRZM010000244.1:0-46091 GCA_036379175.1 Heliconius cydno galanthus
AGTTTACGCTTAAAGGCAGGCACTATATAGTGCTAAGACACTACGCTTTCTCCTTTTTGCCCGATTTTTGAAATTAGTAATTGTATCTAATATTGTATCCATGGCGAGAATACTAAATTCTTTCCAAATATCAGGGTTGGCAGAAGGAACCTAGACTCGTTTCGTTTTCCGGAATGTGGGAATTGTAATAATTGTGACTGGGATTGATGAATACGAAATAGGGTAAACAAAACTGTTTACCCTACCCGGGAAAATAAAGACATCGTCATCTAAGGCGTTACAGCTGCGGCGGCGGGTGAAAATGTTTTAAAACTAGGTTCCCTTAGCCTACCGTGTTATATACAAAATGTAGGATAAAATACATAAAAATATTTGTAATATTTTAAGCAAATATACTTACAGTTTCATAATTTCAACTAAGTATTTCATTTTCTTCTATTTGATCTTTACTACTTAGCCTAAGCTAAACAAGCTCAAATAAGATAAAAGTTTAATGAAAAAAGATATTTTATTTGGAAACTTATAATTGTTATTCTAGATAGGAAAAAATTATGTACTTACTTATTCATATCTTTTCTTAGTTTCTCGCTGTATCTCGAAATAAATTAGAAATCTTGCTAAGACACTCTGTTACCCACTTTCCGCCCAATTTTCCAGACATTGCGTGGTGGGTGACGAAAATGTATGCCACGCTTTGTCTTGTTAATAATGTGAAGAAATAAAAATATTTCATTTTCCTGAGTAGAAATTGAACCCATACCAAACGCGTTTATCAGATGCCTTACCGCTGCGGCACGACGACCTCAACCTAATTTTTCTTACATAATTAACCAGTCTAAGAGTAAGATTACTTTCACCCTTCGATCTTCATCCCCTTTTCTATCGAGTCATCTATTAAGGGTTCTTGAAATGGACTTAAAGAAGATTAAGAGATCGTTAAAACAAAAAATACTTGTATATTTATTTACTTAAATTCTTTTTAACAAAACGTACAATAATTTCAATATAGCACAAAAATACAATAGCGGCGCTGAGTTCCGCCACTCAACACGAAATGCCTCCAGAATTCAGCAGAATATGGGGGACGGAAGTGTCTTGGTGGGAACGGAGTGTTTTAACGTCGTGTTCCCAGAAAAATGATGATTTTTAAAATTTTTATCTGTTTGTTGGTTTGTCTGTCTCTCTGTTTGTCAATGCGTTTGTGCACGCTAATCTCAGAAATGGCTTAATCGATTTAAATGTAGTAATTTTTTTTGTAATTTTTTTATTGTATTTTGAAAATATTTAATTATTATTTCTATAATATTTAATGTTTGTTTTTAAACAATCGGTTCATAAATAAAATTATGTCAGTGAAAAATATTTTGTTAACATTAATTAACAAAGTAACTGTTCTACTGATTTGGCTGAAACTTAAGGTATATATATAAATTCAAGTTAGTAACTAAATATTTGCAGCTTAAGCGGGCGAAGCCGCGAGCGGATCGCTAGTTTACAATAAAATTTAAGTCCACAGTCCTCACGTGTGAAATGTCAAAGCTTGGCTTGAGATGGGTTAAGTTCGTACTTAACTACAAGTTTAGTTGGCTAACTTCTCAAGCATAGTTAGAAGATTCCTTTGATGCTGAGATCACGCTCGTATGAAGTAAGTTGTTCTGGGCGAGTGTTAATCATTAACAGAAAATTAAAATGTATTAAAAAAATATTATTTTTCATAATAAATGCTGATATTATTAATAAATTTTAGATATAATTTGAGCCTATTATTTATAATTCAATTGAAACCGTCATGTAGCAGTGATACAATTTCTGATTATAATAGAAAAGGTTGTGGGCTCGGTCCCCAAGTGGGTACCTGGGGAATAAATATTTATTTGTTTTTTAGCTTCGTACATAGGGAACCTGGGGGCCTAGTGTTATGACTTTCCGTTTCCATTAAGACACTTCCGTTCGCCACTACCCGCCGAATTCATACACTCCATTCCCCATTTTCCATTCTGGAGTGTTGAATGGCCAAACTCAATGCCGCGCTTAGCCATAGCGAAGAAATAAAAATATAAAATATTTCATTCCCGCGAGTGGGAATCGAACCCACAGCTTGTCGCTGTTGCAGTTGCACGCTTGTGCCGCTGAGCCACGACGGTACTCAACGCCGCACCTTACCACCTTTGAAAATAATCCAATCACACCGTCGAAATGGAACCTACAACCATCGCGCTTACAGAGACAGCTAAAATATTAATTTTCCTTAGTAATACCACTTTTCATAATCTGTATATTCACTCTCATCTGCTAACAGCCGAGCAATTAAAAACCAAACACGTCATTAAGAGATGGAGATACACAAAGCGATTGCAGTAAAAGGGTAGTTATTATCAGAGTTAGCGACACAAGTTTGTGGGGCAAAAATAGATATATTTTTTTATTTGGGGGAACGGAGTGTCATAACAGAGAACCCCCCCCCCCCTTTCCCCCATGTAGATTTCCAGTTCTTACTTTCCACCAAATTCTGGAAGCATTGCGTGTTGAGTGCGTCGTGTATGTATATGTCATGACATGTCAAAACAAGTTTCAGCTTAGTACAAAACCTAGCAGTCGGGTTAACGATGAGTTTTAAAAATTTACTGACACGTGCTTAAATGGCTTTAAAGGTCAGATAAAGGTCAACTCATATAAACGTGTTGCATGGTGTCAGCGTCCGTCATATGTTCTCGTAAACCGAGGACTGAAATTACTTTTTTTTTTCGTAACAAATTTAGATAAGTTGTAAAATGTTGCTTTTCCAATGGAGGTGAGTCTATATCCAAAACCGCGCTTTACCTCGTTACCATAGGGAAGAAATAAATGTTAAAATATATGAAAATATTAAATATTTCAATACCTTGAATGGGAATCGAACCCACATCCTGTAGTCGTCAGCTTTTTCTCCCACTTTTGAGAGTATGTGTAGTTTTTTACCAACATAAAAAAAAATCAGTTAATATTTTTCATAGTAAAGAAAACAATCTGTTATGTGCTCTGTACATACATTGTCTACGGTAATTGAGCCACACTGATAGAAGCAGGTAAAGCACTACATAATGAGCAAGTATAACAATAAATTTATTTAAATTAAAATGGTAATATTAAATGTCTAAATTATGCGGTAATGGTAGTTTTTGTTTCAATTCACGCTGTATCACTCATATGGGAAGGTAGACAGAGGAAACCTAGTGTTAAAACACTCAGTCCTCCCATTTTTTAGACATTGTTGAGTGGCAAAACTCAACGCCTAGTTGTGTCTTGTTACGAAAGCGAGGAAATGAAAATTATTTATTTACTTGGCGTGGGAATCGAACCCACCACCGTCGCTCTTACAATTAGACAATGTCTTAATGCGCTACGACGGCATCGTTTTATTTTCAAAAATGTATAAATTTGCAATTAGACGACTTTTAGGGTTCCGTACCCAAAAGATGAATCAGAGCTCTCGTTTTCAAAGACTCCGGTGTCCGTTCGTCTGACCGCCTGTCCGTGTGCTACCAGCCCGTATCTCATGAACCGGAATGAAATGAATGAAACATTAATTTCGAGATAATGTATGTATGTATGTATCTGTTGCCGCCATAACAGTAAATACTAAAAAGACTGAATAAAATAAATATTTAAGGGAGCTCACATACGACAAGCCTTTTGTGCCATTTTATACATACGAAACCGTTTTGCGTGAGTCCGACTCGCACTTCGCTGGTATTTTTTGTTCATTCTTCTTATTAGACCTTACTTAAAAAAATTACCTAGGACTACCGTTTTCTATACATTATGTATGTAAATACACCAGAATGCTACTGTAATATGGGATAACGTTTTAAATCCAACCCTTTGCTCGGGTAACCACAATCTACCCAATTTTACGCTCGACTTGCTTCCGAATGTAATTTACTTATATAATATAACCTTATTAGAGAATGGAATGATATGTCATTAGACTCCTTTTGACTTCTATGCTTTGAAAATGGTGATAATAGCTGTAGACACCGCCTGTAAGCGCGATGATTGTAGGTTCAATTCCCATTTGGAGGGATAAAAATAACAAAGGAATAAAATGATCCCCCGGACGACAGCATAATTCTATGAGAAGCTTGATGTCAGTGGACGAGACGAAAGAGGTATGCAGGCTAGGAGTAAAACAAAACCACTTCACTTTTCTTATTACAAGGGGTAAAACAGTTATTTTTTAGTATAGACATAAAAACTCTTAAACATTATCTATATATATAAAAGGACTTGTCCTCACTGACTGAGGTAAGACGCACGCACAGCCGTAACCGCTGATGGTGGAAGCGTTAAATTTGGACAAAAGTTTACTTTCGTAATCTGGACATCCACTAAGAAGGGATTTTGAAAAATTTTGACCCTAAAGGGGTGAAATAGGGGTTCAAAGTTTGTATGGAAAAAAATTTAAATCGGCACCGATTTTCATAAAAATTGAAATTTAGATTTTTAAAAATATTTAATTGAACACGTGTTTCATCGTTTTCTAGAACTCTCCCCCTAAGGGTGCAAATAAGGGGTTGAAAGTTTGTATAGGTTTTTTTTAAATCGCCACCAATTTTTATAAAATTTGAAATTCAGACTCTTAAACGTATATAATTAAACACATGTTTCATGGTTTTCTCGAATTCGCCCCCTATGGGTGCAAATAAGGGGTTGAAAATTAGTATGGGAAAATTCTTCTTCTTCTTTAAATCGCCACCGATTTTTATAAAATTTGATATTTAGACTCTTAAAAATATTACATTGAACACATGTGTCATGGGTTATTAGAATTCAACCCTTAAATACGCAAGCGAAGCTGCGCGCGTCCGCTAGTATGATATAATACGATGGATGTAAGTTCAATTCCCACTCGGGGGAATATATATACCTATTTAATATTTTCATTCCCTTTGAGTTGAGTCTTACACGCAATTCTTAAAAAAATTTAAAATGGGGAACACAAGTGTCTTAGAGGACGAAGCATCTTAACACCGAATACCAAGACCTGCCTACCCTGCTACACAGATCTACACAGGATATCTATTCTTTAAATATTTTTTTTTAGCTAAAAACATATCTATGTTATATATGTAAAATATATGCTAAAACCTACAATATGTAAAATATACGTTGAAACCACCTAAGCTTATTCGGGTTTTAACTAACCTATCCCATACTAAATAATCGGCTCGGTTAACCGCATACTATTAGTCAATTTAATGCTTGATAACCCTCTGATATACTAGTTATTGTTCAGCAATATATAACATCATTAAAATGAAAGCCCTAACTACAAATCATTCTAATATTATAAATGTGAATGTAAGTTTGTCTGTTTCGCTTTAACGTCTAAACTTCTCAATCGTTTATCATGGAACTTTGTATACATATTCTAAGAGGTTTTAGGAGGGATATGGGTTACTTTTTACTAAAAAATATGTGTTCAATAAATATTTTTCATTTTTTCGTCGAATTCTGGAATTGCGTGTTGAATAGCGGATCTCAACGCCGCGCTTTGCCTCGATACTAGAGCGAAGAAAATAGAAATATTAAATATTTCAATTCGTCATATTAATATATTTATTGTAAGTTAATAAAAGAAAAAATAATGTTGTTCTTATTATAATAAATTTTATCTTTGTTTCCAGGTAAGTTACAAGTTTCCAGAACAAGTTAACCAGTGTTAAGTGAGTGAGTTCTAAACACAACAACAACAACAAAAACAACATTAAAAAAAATAGTTCACAAATATGGACTTGTAAGAGATCCCTTCCTCCAGTGGAAGTGGATGAGTGACAAGTAGCGGGTGAGAACATAGTACAATTAAGTTATTGCTAAGACATTTAGTTAAATACTGAATACACAGTTTACAACAGGTGCAGGTTCAAATCCTTTCACATATAATTTTTATTAGAGATTTCTTACTTTGTGTCTATGACGTATACCTAATTATATTCTTATCAATTAGTATACAGATATATCATACCTACGAGTATATCTCGATATCTTTAAAATGGGTTGGTGATTGAGAACGGAGTGTCCTAACTAGAGCTTCTCTCTGCCTGCCATACTATATATATGAAAAAAAAACTATAAATTCAGGCGTTTTTTAAAATAAGTAATCGTTAGCGAATGTCACAATACAAAAAGCTTCATTAATTTAGCTCTTTGTGCGCATCACCTAAAAAGTTCTAGGGTTTACAGCTGTGCATTTATCTAGATTTTAGAGAAATGCAGCTGTCAGTCTACTGAAAGCTCATTTTGCAAATGAAACTGAAATTATTAATTTATGTTCCTTAATATATTAATATTGTTTCCCTTCGCCTGATCTGTAATGTTTACTAGTAACCTCTGAAGAGTTCCGCTATAACCATCCTGGTTCCATCTTGAGACCAGATCATGACCATTTCTTCATATTGTCTCCTAAGTTACGCAGCATACATATTGCAGGCCATAGCCAAACCTTGGAACCTAGTGTTAAGACACTCCGTTCCTATTAAGACACTTTCATTCTCCACTTTCTTCCTTTTCTTACTCGTATGGGAATCGAACCATCAACTTATCGTGTTTACAGTCACATACTTGCACTACAACTGGTCGCTAAGCTTCACGGTACTAGAATATTATACTACAGGTGGTCCGTTCACTGTCTTAAATTTAATTATATACAGTTACAAAATTACATAGTTAAAATATATACTAATAAAAATATACTAAAACAGCAAATATTAATATGAATATTTAAAAGTGGGGACGTCTATAAAAAATTCAATGGCCACCATAAAAAGGCTGTTTCGTTTGACCGACGCGACGATCTTTTATTTATGGACAGTCTCATGTCACTGATTATAGATTTATAATATAGAGTATTATGGCAGCTTCACGCTTTTCCCGCAAAGGAGCACAAGCTTGTACTTGTAACGCGAGTTCTATGGGTTCGATTCCCAATCGTGGGAATGGATTGTTATTTATTAATATTTTCATTTTCTCGGTCTAGTACCAAAGGAAAAAGCTCGGTGTTGAGGACATATAATGTTGAGGTACTCTTGGTGCAGGAGCACAGCGTCGGCCAGTAAGCGTGACGGTTGTGGGTTCGATACCGCTTGGTGAAATTAATTATTTTTACTTCCTCGCTCTGGTAACTAAACGTGAAGACCTGAAGCTGCATTTTTCATAATTATAACGAGAGAAGCATGGTAGTTAGCGCAAGACCGTAGCTCTCTGTTTAAGATATAATATGTGTAAATTAAAGCTAATTAAAGCGAAAGCGAAGCGAAATACGTATCTTAAACTATAAAGTGGAAGTGTCAGTATATATACTCGTATGTAACTTTTCCACATCATCACAAAGGACGGACGGCCATTAAATTTAATAACATAAACGTATATAAAAAGGCAAAATTATCGCAACCGACCAACCGTTGTAAATCTTATTTACGGAACCCATGTTGTGTCAATTTGCTCACATTTAAGTCAATTTAACATATTTTTTTTTCGATTCAGACATTGCATTATATTAATTTCCTCCTTCTGGTAACAAGGTAGGTATAAGTAAGTTTACATAAGTAATAGGGAATGCAGAAAGACCCTAGTGTAAAAACTCTCCGTCTTCCAGTTAATGCCCAACTTTGAATATATAAATAACAGAACAGCACAGACGTAACACAACGCCGCGCTTGATTTTACCATGGGGGAGCGGTACCCAATGGCGGCAATATGAACAAGAATGAAAACTTCATTCCACCTTGCGAAAATCGAACCCGCAATTGTCGTATATACTTTCGCACTACGCTATCAAATATATATGAATAATATAATATCTAATATCATTTCTATTTACTAAAGTAGCTTTCTTAGTGATGAATATTTCATATACTCTGCTTGATACATAAATAAGGCTCATACTAAATGGTAATACCTTAGACCAGTCGAGGCGCAAAGGCACAAGCACGCGACTTTACACGCGATGGTTGGGGATTCAATTCTCACTCGAGGAAATGTAATAGGGTAACGTCTAATTGGTCTGATAATAGAGCCAGGACCTGAATAATGGAAATGTTCAGAAATTACTAGTAAATTATTTTTATTTATTTTTTTATTATATAATTATTTGTATAATTTTAATTTGAATACATTTTCATCTACAGCTTCTTTCGCGTTCTCTATTAAATATAACTACGAAGTTTTGAGAAGAACAATTCGTCAAAAGAATAAACTTTAAAGTATACCAGTTATTTAATATTCTTTCAGAATTTGTAATGTTATTTAAAAAATTGTGATAAAAACCCACATATAAAACAAAACTTTTTTACTTAACACGCTAGGTTACGCTTGAAATTTGCCGAAAAGTCTAAGCCCTATATTTTCTCTGTATTCTCCACAAAAAAATATATACACAGTGAAAATTTGAACCAAATCTTCCTCACCATAAAGTAATTTAAAGTCAAATTAAGCCATGGTTTAGTTTAAATAATAACATTAAGCTGTATTACCGTTGCTGGGGAAGAGCGGTACCCTAATTTTAAGTGACCTACTTGCGAACGAAGGTTAAGCAACACTGGGTCCAACTGTGAAATGGAGGGAGGGTTCGCGGTGATATTGCAAATGATAGCTTCCTTATACTTTTGTGTGTTTTTCGGGCAATTGTCTTAATGTGGAATTTTGGTTTTGGTTTTTATTATTATTAATATTTGAAGGATTTAGAAAAAAGATAGAGATGAGTTAGAATATGACTAAACGCGATGTTTAGTTACGGAACTCAAGAAGATATGTCGTTTTTAGTTTATGTAGATATATTAATTTTAGCTTCACTGTGTTTTTCGCATAGGTATAACAAGGCAGAGGAAACCAAGTATTAAGAACAATTACTCCTCTTACTGGAGCGAGATTCGTTGATTAATTATTGATTCTCAAATAATAATAATAATTAAAATTATGGAAAATTATGAAATATATGAGCCAAATGAAGAAATAATATTTCATGATATAAAGTTATCTGGATAATCAGAATAACGACGAGGTATACCAGCTAATCCTAAAAAATGTTGAGGGAAAAATGTTAAATTAACACCAATAAATATGGAAATAAATTGAATTTTTAATAAATAAGGATTTAATAATAATCCGGTAAATAGAGAGTATCAATGAACAAAACCTCCTAAAATAGCAAATACAGCTCCTATAGATGAAACATAATGAAAATGGGCTACTACATAATAGGTATCATGAAGAGTAAAATCAATTGAAGAATTAGCTAAAACTACACCTGTTAATCCTCCTACTGTAAATAAAAAAATAAATCTCAGACTAAGGGAGAGACTAAGGGAATCGAACCCACTAAGGTTCGATTCCCTTAGTGAGAATCGAACCTACAATCGTTTTCACTGTGTTGGCCTCAATTTCTTACATAACAATTATTATTTTGTTAATAAAGTATGTGACAAAAAAATATTAACACAATATTTTCACTTAATATATTGAAACAATGAAATATCTTACACTAAAATGTGACTGTTTTACCAAAGCTCACATTTGACAGTGGTACAGGGTCGTACCATTATCGTACAAAGTGATTTTAGTCATGAGAAAAATGGCTATTGTATGGAAAAATATTTGTTTTTTTACATAATTCGTTTAATTTCTTAATGATAATGTGACGAAAGGGACAGTGTCAAATTGTAAACGATGGTCGTGGGTTTGATTTTCTCTTGGATGAATAATTTAGTTTATTTGTATGTCTGGTAAGGTAAGGCGCAGAGTTAACACGTAATGTTCTAAAAACTATGTAAAATATAATGTAGATATGGAAATTGTCTCATAATAAATAAAGAAATATTTAAATTTCATTAAGCTTTTAATAATAATAATATATATTTTTATAATTACAGTAATACTCGACGTATTACTGTAATTAAAAAAAACCCCGCGCATATCAGGCTAGGCAGAGGGAACCTAGTGTTAAGACACTCCATTCCCCACTTTCCACCGAATTCTGGAGGCATTGAGTGTTGAGTTGCGGAACTCAACGCCTCTCTTTGCGTCTACTCCTAAACATATAATACATTATTATCATAAACCAATGTAATCATTTTATAATTCAATATTTTTAACGTTTTCAACAATATACAAACTGGAATAGGCAAAAGAAAACCCTGAAGTGGGAAAGTCTTTCAGCTCAACTTTGTTGAAATCAGAAACTTATATTCTATTACTGCCATCTATCGTCGAAAACAAAAACTAAATCGTAATTTCTTATATAATTCACGTTCAAAGCAATAGATGGCGCTGCTATTAAATATAAATTCATACACATATTTTATTATTTCAAATATTTTGCTCATAATACTAATGATTATATTTAAGTTAGTATATTTAGCAAAAATATAAAAGATATATTAGTATTTTTTTAGTTTTTAAAAGATGAAAATACTATCTTTAATTTTTTTATAAATATTTATTAAATAAGATACGAGAACACAAAAATAAAACTTAAATTATCTTTTATTTGCTAACATAATGTGAAAAAGCACAGCGCCATCTAGACTGTTTGAATAGCACTATCTTATCACTACTCTATGGAAAACGCCATCTATATGGTGCTAGTACCTAAATATATTTTTATATTTTATTCAATAGATGTCGCTACATAAATACATTTTACCCCTCATAGTCGGGTAAGGAGAACCTTGTGTCACAAGATATTTCTTTCTCCACTTTCTTTCCGAACTCTGGGTATGGCATATTTATTTGAGATACTCAGCGCTGTGTTTCATTAACAGACTGAAAATAAATATACAAACTTTGTCGTATAGAAAAATATTATTGTTTACTATATTTTTTATTTATTAAATAAAATTTATGAATTGTACAAATTCTTTATTTATTATAATTTAAGTATATTTCGGAAGAAATCGATGATTATTTTAGTATGATTATTATCTATACTTCTATACCACTACTCGCAAAAATTTACATGTGTGCATTTTATTCACAATAAACAGTAAAGCGGTTTTTTGTGCGTCAATTCCGATCTCGATTTCTAGGATAAAATCTATAGGTTGTTCCACAACCGTTTCTATTCTCCCCCGAAAGTCCCATAAAAATCCGTTTCGCCTTTCTGGAGATAAATCGGAACAAACAGAAAACAGAAAGATTGACAAAAAAAATTAAAATCGTTTGCTTCTAGCGTAGCGTATAAATAACACTGTTTTTAAAATTACAGACAGACACTGCAATTTTACTATGTATAGATATTGTATTAATATTTAAATTCAAAAACATAAAAGGAAAAATCATATTTTAAACAAACTATAAAATATAGGAGAATATGTAAAATTTACTGCTTGTAATATAAAATGAAATATAGATAAAAGATTTCTAGCGTCATCTGTATTTATGAATTAGATAACAGATCCAAATATTATTATAGTTATATTTGGTAATGCAAAACGTGACATTTCTTCAAAAAGAATTTTTAATAAAAATTGAATCCCGTCGACTGTCGTAGCTACGCTACGACTGTCGACGCGACGGTTGTAGCTTCGATTCCCACTCGCGAAAGTAATTTTTAATGTTTGAATTCCTCGCTCTGTTAACAAGATGAACCAAGCAGTGGTGTTTCATCACTCAACACGTAATGCCTCCAGAATTTTGCGAAAAAGAACGAAAGTGTCGTAATGTTAATCTTCCCTAGTATCAGCTTGACCTATTTGATCGCACAAAACGTAGAGCCGTTCGAATCGTTGGGGACCCAATGACTTGTGAAAGACTTGACGTATTGGCTTTGCGTAGAAAAGTCTCCTCGCTGCACGTTCTCTACCGCATTTATCATGGGAGTGTTCTGGGGAACTCTTGACCAGACCAGACTAAAGATAGTACGTCATGAACTCATGTGTCGTCCACACCACCTGGATACGTGGCACTCCACTAATGTGAGGGTTTGATAGGAATTACCTTCCACGCGCCACGCAACTGTGGAATGGCCTACCTGTGAAAAGCGGGTCTATGTCCACCTCAAAAGCCGGCAACGCACCTGTAGCTCCTCTGGTGTTTACGATCAGGTAACCCGTACGATCGTTTGCCTTGTCTTTTTCTGTAAAAAAATCTCGTAGGTATATAGGAGGGTAGGCAAAAGGAACCTAAAGTGAAGACACTTTGTGATCTACTTTCCGTATAAAGTTTGAGATAATCTCACGTTGAGTGGTTAAACTCAACTCTCTACGTCTACAGAACAGGGTGAAATGAAAATATTTAGATACACCCATTGTAGAGAGCAAATCGAAATAACAACCATCGTGTTTACAGCCAGGCGCTGTACCACTGGGCCACGAGGGCCTCATAACTACTATCAACATTCCCAAAACAATCTCAAGCTATTCATAGAATACCTTAACTATGTAAACTTGTCCTTTGACCCGCTTAATTTATGCAAAACGTGTTTAACTATCTCATAATATCTAAGTGTATACCTTTCGCTTCTATAATATATAATCGTTGTGAGATCTATAATAACTAACTATAGTAATATTATAAAGTTTAATAGTTTATTTGGTTGAACGCGCTTATCTCGGGAAGTAATGGTTCGAATCGAAAAATTCAGTTTTTGTTGCATAGTCAAATTAACGGGAACCTTGCTTGATAGACTATATGTTAATCATTTCGTTGAGGCCAGTCGTGGTGCTGGGGTACTAAGTGTGCTGCGAAATCGACTGGTTATGAGTTTGACACTCGAGGAGAGGAAATATTTATTTAAATTTATATTTTCGTTTCTTCGCTCTGGTGTCGAGGCAAAGCGCGGCGTTGAATTTCGCCTATATTTTCGAAAGAAAGTCGTCCAACTGTAATAATAGCGTTAAGGTTTACCGTTCAACACCGGGGAACGGGTTGTGCTAACGTTAGTTTCCCCTTGTCTGCCCTGTAATGGGTAAAAAAAGATGAAGTTACTTTTTTTGTATTTTTAGAAAAAAAATATCTCTCTTTTATAAATCCTCTAAACTATCTTTTAATTCAAACTTAACTAAAGTAATTAGTCAAAAGTTAAAAGATTTCGTAATAAATTGGAATCAACTTTTAAAAATGTTTCACGGAGAATGTTTCAAAGTTTTTAAGTGTGATTAGGCTTTATAATAAAATATTAAAGACGTTTCAATTATTATGTAAGATGCTGCTCATTTTTATTACTTTTTTTTAGTAGGCAGACGAAATCAGGAAACCTAGTGTTAAGACACTCCGTTATAAAACACGAGTTGTGTTCTTTGCTTTTTAATGTTCGAAACCAAAAGTGTTTTTTATTATAACTAGATAAAATTCGATTTCCCTCGACTGGAAATCGAACTTACGATTGGTTCAATCCTAAACGAGCCGACATTATATTTTCCATTATTTATTTCGTAGTCTCTTTTATTATAGTTATTTTGGAATAAAAAAATTGTAAAAAAAAGCGGCTTTAAGTTACGCCATTCAAAAAAAATAGGTAAAAATTCAAAAACAGAGCCTTTTTCTTAATTTCATATAAAATTTAAAGAAAATAACATCTATTTTTATAACTAATTTGAACACAATTTTTTTCAATACATAACAAAAGACAACAGCACAATATAATCTAATATAATAACTGTTAGACAGAGACCTATGTACACGATTGTTGTGCGTGTGATAGAGACGGATATAGAGTATCAATCGATCAGGTTGCCATGGCAACGCGAGATAATGTAACAAGTAAGGTCTGTTCTTCTGTTTAAAAGTTTATTTAAGAAAAGTTTTGAATTTATTGATGAGTTGCGGCTTCACCCGCTTAATACACAATTATTTATTTATTAACCTGTATCATTTTCATGTGGTAATAACCTTATTAGCTCAAAGACAATATCTATACATTACAAAGTATGGCCAAGTGCGAGTCGGATACTGGCACGAAGGGTTCTGCACCAAAAAAAAAAGTTTCTTACCTGTGTATATCAAGATAGGCAGAGGAAACCTAGTGTTAAGATACTCCGTTCCCCACTTTCCACTCAATTGTTAGTCAAACATAATACTTTTACTGATATAACATTTTTATTTACGAACCGATAGAAATAAAACTAGTACTAAATATAAAGATGGAAACCGTAATTAAAATCATTTAATCCGTTTCTTAGATTACAATGAACAAATGACAAACAATAAAAATCAGAAGAATCAAAATTGTGATCGATAATACGAATCATCAACAATACATACAACGATATCACGCAAAGTGTGAATAACTGAGTGTACTGACACTAGGTCCTATCCCGCTAAACGGGATAAAGCATGCAACTGAACAAAAAAGTCTCGATGGAACCTAGTATAAAAGCACCACCTCATTTTTCAAAATATTTAGTTAAGTAGGGGAACTTAACGCGTACCTGTTATACATATATATTCATTCCCCCAGATGGGAGTCGAATAAACAACCGTCGTGTTTACAGCCCGGAAAAATATTATATCTAAAAATTCAATATCTCTTTTTCATCCTAACATTGTCCCATTTTTTGGAGAAAAAAATGTTATTATATGAAAATAGCACTTTTACCTTACATTAGGTTGTGTTTGCGTTTATTTTTTTTATGTTATTATAACATAAGGGTTGAAGCTTTTGCACCCTTTTGTTCATGGGTAAACGTAATGTCAGTTTTGTCAGTATCAAAATCTGATATATTTTTTATATTGTAGTAGGTTCTGTAACACTTACGACAGTGTTTTCTCATAAACAATATTCTTTATTTTTTATACAAAAGTAGAAAGATACAAACAAAAAGTCTTAGGAAAATAAAATTAAAAAGTAATTAAATGTATTTTTTAAATAAAACAAAAACAATTAAATTAAGGCCATTAATTAGTTTTTGCTATTCTTATACTTTCCCGAGTAATGAAAATTGACTGAAGAAAGTTATATTCAAATAAAAAACTTTTTAAGTCGAAAAAACTGTAATCACTGTAATAAACCAGAATGAAAACGAACGAACAAAGATAATTTCAAAAAAGTTTTTATTGTATAGCCTATTACTTTGTAGATAAAAAAATATTTGGCCCTCAGTATACTGGAAAGAATACTAGCTAAAAATAAGGAGTTAGAAGTAAATAATTTTCATAATTTTCATTATTACAAAGGAAAAGTATATATTATGAAAATCTGGCTGTGCCGCATACAGGGTCAGCAGGGGGAACCTAGTATTTAGACCAGACTAGAGTGGGGATTCCCTAATTTAAGACTTCCCAACTTAGTGGTAGATGGTTGTAGGATGAGTGATGCCTTATTCAACTCACCTTTACCATGTTAACTTCACCTTTATAGCGAGAAATATATTTATAATATAAATATATAATATATTTTATAAACATATAAATATTATATAATACATATATATTTATATAATAATATAATATACAGTCCACTGGTTCCGCCGGACATGTTCTCGAGCGTTCCTAATCGATTAGGGTACGCTCACGGCTAATCGAATATTACCTTTAAAGCTTATGTACTTTACTAAATGTAAGTTTAAAAGCTTCATTTTCATTTTTTGTTTTATTTTGTGCTTAAATAGGCAGTTTATGTAAGTTTTTGCCCATTTTTTATGTATTTTTTTACGGTATCCTTTTTTATTTTGGTAAATTTTGCGTTTTACTAGTAAATCTTAGAAGCTAGCAACATGAGTGAAATTATTTTGACGGTTAAGTTAGGCTAGTCCAAAAAGTTGCAAAAGCTCATCAGATATCTAGAGGTAACCTAGTGCTAAAACATTCCATTCTCCACTTTCCGCCTAATTCTTGAGACGTGTTGAGAAGAGTTACCGTCGCAAGCTTGTGCCCTTGCGTTGACGGCGTTAATTTAACCTAGTGTTAGTTTAATTTCTTCGCCATCTATTACTTACTAGATATTGCGTGCTATGTGACAGTGAATCTATTCAATCGATACAAGGCTACGCTTTAGTGAACCAGACTGGAGAAAGATCTACAAAAATTATATTTGTACAATACTAACTTTCGCCCGCAGCTTTACCTACGTCCCTATGTGGATTCGGCCCAACTTAATATATTATGAAATATTGACCCCTTAATTTACACCCTCTGAAGAGGTTTTTTGTTCTATTCGTACTTTTTCTTGATAATAAAGAACATAAAAAAAGGTTAGCGAATTTGCAGTGGTTCGGAAGTAACATATCACAATTTTTATATAACAAATTTTGCCCTAAATTTATTATACTTTTTTTTTATGTTAAACTTTTTCACTCCAAATTCATCCTTTAAAGTATCAAATTGGCAATGTTAAACTGTAAATTCATCTTTTTACACATAAAATTACCAATTTTAAGCCCCGAATTCGTGCTTTTAAAAGTCGAATTCGTAATTTTATACCTCACTAGCGGACCCGGACGCGGCTACGCCTGCTTAAAATATAAGAATATAATTTCTATACAAATATAATTTCAATCTAGATGAAATGCTAAAAGTGACTATTATGTTTATTTTCATAAGGATGAATATCAAAATGACGCGGTAACGAACGCGGTCGCGTAGCGACGACGGTTGTTATTAACATGGCAGAATAAATTGCATGTCAAATTAGAAAGTATTTTAATTTATTAGTACATATTTGTAATGTAATTTTATATAGCCTATAGCACTTCTGAAGAATGCAGCTTTCATACAAAACAAAAACAAAGTAAATCGATCCAGTAGATCCAGAGATCTTAGCGTTCAAACAAACAAACAAACAAACAAACAAACTCTTCCGCTTTATTATATTAGTATAGATATTCATCCAACTTACAAAAAATAAAATATCCATTTAAAATTTAAAAGATATTTAAAATAAGAAACAAATTAAATCAGCCTCACGCTGTATCCCGCACAAAACAGGAAAGGCAGTGGGAACCTATTGTTAAGGCATTCCGTTCCGCTGAATTCTGGAGGTATTGTGTGTTGACTGGCGGAATTCAACGCCGCTAGTTGCCACAAAAAAATAAAATATAAATTTAAATGCATATTTCCTTTTCTCGAGTGGGAATCGAACCCACAACCAGGCGCGTTTACAGTCACATTTTGTGCCCCAGCGCCACGACTGGCCGCTGTATAAATATTTTTCTTAACTATAAAAAGTCTTCCAATAGCAATATAAACATTCCAAGCGATACATACTGCAATATCTTTTAAACTACGCAATGAATTTTAATACGATATTCATATTTTTATTAGACTATGATATTATAATATGATTTTAGGAATAGTTTTATATGCATAATACACACATAATTATAATATAGTCCAAACAAATAATACAGTCCAAGCGGGCGAAAAACAGTAGTAGGCACTATTGACATGAAGTAAAGGAAGAAAACCCTCGTAATTAAATAAAGCTACGAAAAATTTACTAACTTTCGTTATATTATAAGTAAATAATAGTTTTTTTTTTGGATATACTCGTATTATTTACATTGCCTATCAAAATATTAGTTTCAATTTTCTATTTTTACTCTTATATATTGTTTTAAGACGCTCGTGGCGCAGCGGAATAACGTCTGACTGTATAGTGTATTTACAGTTGTAAGTTGGGCAACGGTTGTGCGTTCAATTTCAATTCTGAGATATTATTTATTTTCATTTCATCGCTGTAGTAACGAGATGGAACGCGGCGTCAAGCTCTTCAATACGTAATGTCTCGAAAATTAAGGAGTTATTATAAAATAAAACATTAGGAGTCAGGATTGGGCACTAAAAAAGAATTTTCTGAAATTCTAACAGAAACGAGAAAAATTCCAGCATTGCTGCATATCTCGCTACCACCTACCGAGGAAATGAAAATATTAATAATTTCATTTTCTCGAGTGACAATCGAACTCACAATCAGTCCAGAAACTTATTTAATAAACATTATTAATAATACCAAACCCTCTTATCAATGTCGATAAGTAAAAGACTTCGATAATTTATGTTAACGATGTCAAGGAAATGGAAATGTTGTAGTCTTGACGTAATTTAAGTTTAATCAACAGATCGCTCGATTGAGTGGAAATTGAACTGCAAATGAGAAAGTCATAATACGTCAGGATCGTCGAGTCAACTACAGTACAAGTAAATAAGTTTTTCAGTATTTTGGCTTCATTCTCTTTCCCGTAAATCAGGGTAGGATTAAACTCAGTGTTAAGACACTCCGATTGTCACTATCCATCATATTTTTACAAAGCTGCTATGCAAACCAGGCGCGGCGATTAGTTGCTCCACTAAGCACGCAACGCTTCAATGGGAAACGGAATGTATTAACATTAGGTTCCCGAGTCCCTCTGCCTAACTTCCCCGATTGAGGATCGAATCTACAACCATCACGATGCCTAAGACTCAAATATATCTTCAATTTACACATATATCAGATTTAGCTAGGCTAAGATCCTGTCGGTCTGTGTCCAATAGAGACCATTAATTGGTAGTCAACCTATCTAGACGTAACTAATTCAATCGGTATCGATGCCCAGATCCTACATCCGCCTCCGATATTGATCCAATTATAGGATTTAATATTATATATCCTATATTTAAATAAATGCTTAGAAGCTTTGCGGTAGTTGTAGGTTCAATTCTCAAGAAACATGAGCATAGTATGTATACATGAGTTGACTATAAGTTTCGATAGCAGTTGACTATAAACAAGTACAGAAGATGTGATTTCATTAAATTACTCTTGTCCTTGCTCTGGAAACCAGAGTGCAGCGTTGTACCAATTAAAAATGATAGAGTTCTGCCATTCGAAAATATAATTTGGATGGAAAGTAGAGAGTATATTATAAAAGAACTTCGAATTATATTTTTACATTTCGTTGTCTTGTTTTTCCATATTACAACTAAATTATTATGGAATAAAGCATTTATTATTAAAGAAAAAATATCTTAAAATTGTTAATATTTTGCAAATGGAAAGATCATATATGTAAAAAATATATATGTATTCGAGACATTCATGGCATAACAGCACATTGTGATTGCGAAGGTTACGGGTTCGATTATTCGGGAGCTATTTTCTTTATCTAGTGCCTGTTAGCTAAGTAGAAAAAATGCAAAGGATTTTTTTTTGTAAATTTATTAAAATGGAATTTAAGTACAAACCTACATACGTCAACATCACCCATCCTTATTGTCAGCAAACCCAACGTGGCTTCACCGTCTCTACATCAATTGAGAATATTACAGAACTCATATAAAATTCCAAAGGTTTCAGTTTTCAAAACTAATAATGATCCGTTTTTTCTTTACCCGAAAAGTTCCAATTGATTGATAAAATAAATATAGTTTGAGTGGAAGTATAAACCTAGCTAAGTACACTTACGTGTACCTTTTACGGATCTATGTATTTGTAATTTTGCTAAACTAATTTCTTTATGTTATATATTTTTTTGCTTCACGCTATTTTCATATTATTAGTATGTCTATGTATTTTTTTAAATCAGGAGCTTACATCATATATTGATATAATTCCAATAGAAAACATTTAACTTATTGTTTTTATGACTTCATTGAATTATAAACCATACAAATAGAAATTAGTTGCTAAGGCCTTTGTTCTATTATAGGTAGACTAACCTTCAACTTTATGTCATTATAATATTCATTTATAATAACGTAATATTTGTACTATAGTGTGCGACTGTACGAACACCACAGGTTGGGAGTTCGATTCCCACCTCTAAAACTCAACAAACAATTCCCTCAGAATTTTGCTGAAAGTATCTTAACACTAGGTTTCTTCTGCCTATCCTGCTTATGTGCGGGGTTTAACGTGAAACGAATATTTCCATGTATACGAGTATATAGTATTAAGCGCTTCGAATGTTGTGAAATGTGAACTTTGACTCCTGCAATTTAGTAAAAATAAATAAAAATCCAAATCTATATAATTCTAAACTGACAAAATAGAGAAGTATTTAAGCTTAGGGCTGAGGTCCACCTCTCAATATGTATGCAATACAGAAAATCTCCAAAAATAGAGTGTCATCACTAAGTTCCTGTCATTCCATTTGTTCCTATATGCGGGATTCAACGTGAAACAGAAGTAAAAGAAATGTTTTGCTACTGTCCGTTTTCTGCAACTTACATATTTTTGACAAAACAAAATCCATGTAGAGTCAATACAAAATCTCTTATTTAAATTACTAAAAGCTTTATAGAGAGTATCAAGGTGGAAAAAGCTAGTAAAAATACGTTACGACAAACCAACTGTGGATTCCTTGTTATGTATTTTGTTTTACATGGCCAATTTACTAAGACCCCTGGATTGTTCCTCTTCTGTTCCTCGATCCTCCTATTTTGTTCGTATGCAGAGAGGGAAGGAAGTTCAAGATATCTGGTTTAGGGACAGATAGAGCATGCGCTACACAACCGACCCTCAGTTCCAGACCACTAGCCGCATGAAGCGTACGTTTTCACTGAAATTCAATAAAAAAAATAATCTTAAAATGGCCGTTGAAGTGTAAAAATGTCATTTTTTTAACATTTATTAAAAACTTATAATGTAGAATTTATTAGATCTTACTCTTATAGTTGCGTAGGTGGTAGAGTACTACGTTTCACTATTATAAACAAACAGACACGGGTGATTGTGTGTTAGTATTTTGTATATATATATTAATATATAAAATGTGTGTCTAAATGTCTGACGGGCCGTCTAGACTGCCTCTACCGTCGTTGTCAAAATGCAAATCCCACGAAATGTGGGCAGCAATGACTAGGTCCATTGAGATTTTGGTCGCTTTCTTCGAATATTACGCACAGAGGTAAGCTTTTTAAATTTATTTTAAACTTAGTGTTCAAGTAAACTAAAAAAGACGTTTTTTTTATTATATTTTTTTTTTTATTTAACAAGACAAAATGTAGCGTTGAGTTGCGCCACTTAATCTAATATATTAAAACATTAATCATTAAATAGTTGTAATTAAAGATTTTCACTTGAAGTTTCCTATATGTAGTTCCATAAGTAAAGAGTCCTATAAATAATATTTATATACTGTTACTTACTGTTTAGTTACGTCTTGGTGCCTCTAATGTTCACGGAGCGAGGATTACGAAAGATTGTGAAGTCTTAATAAGAACGGCATATCTTATCACTAGGTTCCCAGGTTCCCTCTGTCTACCTCGCTAAATGGGGGGTATAGTGCGAAACTAAAAGAAAGTCTTAAAATTTGAGAGTGAAAATATAAATATAAATTTAGCATGATTCTCATGCTAAATATTTTATCAATTTAAAATTAATTTTAAATTAACGTAATTAAGCACGCGCCGTTGTGGTTTCCTAATAGGGGATAGTGAAAATTAAAAATAATTTTATTTCTCTGATATTTTTTTATAAAAAATACATCGTTAATTTACATCGCCTAAGTTATAATTGTATTGTAATATTGATATTTGGGGACTACTTTGGGGAGTGTAGCGGAGGACTAGGAGATAATTTCTCAAAATTTCTATTGAAAGAGGAACCAAAAAAATCTATATTTTGAATTTACCTCTAGTAAGTTATAGAATTTGGAAAAATAATCAAAGAAATACTTTTCGTAAATAAAAATAAATTCCAATTCAAAATATTTTCTTTCGATACCCTATCTGTAGTTGCCAAAGGCGACCTTTTACGTGTGGCCCCTCAGGAGAATAGTCTCGAAGTGATATAGTAAATGATACTGTTATATACTATTAATGTTCTTTGAGGCCAGTCGTGGCGCTGTGACACGAGCGTGATACTGTAAACGTGAAAGGTTCTGTGTTAGATTCCCACTCGAGAAAATGAAATGTTTAATATTTTCATTTCCTCGCTCTGGTAACGAGGCAAACCGTGGCGTTAATCTCTCACTCTCACTCACCTCGCAATGCCTCAAGAATTTAGCGAAAAGTGAGGAACGGAGTGTCTTAACACTAGAACCCGTCTGCCTACCCTGATATAGGTATGTGAATTTCAGAGAAAATTTCAATATTTTCAAAATTTCTTTGACTGTGCACTATAAACATGATCGTTGTTGGTTCAATTTGCACTCTGGGGAATCAAATACTTTATATTTTTAATTTTTCTACTCTAAAAGTAAAAACAAGGAACGGGATTGGGCTTCCTCACTCAACACTCATGTCTAGAAATTTCAAGAAGAAGAAGTAATTTCAAGATGATGAGGAACGTAGCGTCGTAATACTAGGTTCCCTTTTACAACCCTGCTATATACAGGATATAAAGTGAATTACTAGAAAACTCTTTTTACCAAAACGCGAAGAGGAAAGGAACCCATTCTAACGAATGGGAACCAAATCTAAGACCGTCGAGCTTACAGTCAAAATCTGTGCCATTCTACAAAGGCCCAATAACTTTTAAAATATAAAATAGAAAATATGCAAAAAATTCCACTCTATAAGATTTAGTTTAGCATAAAATTCGTGACGGTTAATAAACTTCACTAACACTAACAACGAAAATGGCTGAAAAAGTGAACCGATTTTTTTTCAGCAAACATAAAATATATCCACGTGGTCGTTTTAAAACGTTTCAACGACTCTTAGCGTGTTTTTTATTGGTCATCGAAATATAAATGGAATATATACATATTGACGCTGTATCCGGCATATAGCAGGAAAGACAGAGGGAACCTGGGAACCTAATTTTAAGATACTCCTTTCCCATTAAGACACTTCCGCTACCCAGTTTCTGCCAAATTCTAAAGACATTGAGTGTTGAAAGGCGGAACACAATGCCAAGCTTTGTCTTGTTACCAGAGCGAGGAAATGAAAGTATTAAATATTTAATTTCTTTTGGAAGGAATCGAACTCACGACTGTTGCGCTTACAGTCGCTCACTTGTGCCCCTACGCCGCGACTGGCCTCATAAATAACAAAAAAATATATAACGCAAAATATTTTAACCTCACACAAACACGTCACAAATCATTCCTGTATTATCCTTTGGGATATTGGTCTCGTGTTTTTTAGCTTACAAAATGAAAAAAAATCTTGTTAATTTGTTAAATCAATGTTTATTATTTCTGACTATTCAGGGCAAATTGAGGTGCATGCAGCGTGCGAGTGTAAGCGCGCCGGTTGTGGGTTCGATTCCCATCCGGGGGAAAGAAATATTGAATATTTTCCTTTCTTGCTCTTGGAACGAGGCAAAGCGCAGCGTTGAGTTCCAACACTTAACACGTAATGTCTTGAGTATTCTTCAGAAAGTGGGGAACGAAGTGTCTTAATTGGAACAGAATGAACAGAATACTAGATTCACTCTGCCTACTCTGCTATATGCATGGTACATTGTGAAATTAAATATTATTTTAAGATTTTGTACTTCTACAATATATTAATATTAGAAAAACATTTTGAAACATAACGACATAATTAAAACAAAACATTTATATCTCAAAAAAAGTCCGTTATAGTAATTTTTCTCAAGATTAACAAGTCTTTGCTAGCTAGGCTGAAATTAATACCAAATATGCAGTTCTACGGTCGTAAAACAAGAAGCGACCGCTTGGAGCACAGAAATAAAAATTCTAAATCAACACAAGTTTTTGCCGCATTTTGTATGAAATTTATGGCGTCATCAAAACCTATAGGGTACTTCCCGTCGACCTACAATTATGAAATATGGCAAGAAATGAAAATTTTCAGGAAAAATAGGGAAAACTTCTGAAAATAAATTCCCTTTTATCACAAAAAAAGACAACTTATGTTTGTATTTAATTTTAAACAAAATAAGAGTATACGCCTGCTGTCAAATATAAAAAAGGAACCCTCGGTGAGCGTATTCAACTCGCACTTGACCATTTTTTCGGTAGATAAAACACCAAATAGTCAATTTTTCATAACCGGTCAATACCCCAATCCGCTTAGGGGGTATAAATCAAATTCACCTGTAATTAATATCCCGCTTTTTTGTGAGCTTATCAATTCATGCGTGGCTGGGTTTGATTGATATATAATAGGGTGTTGCATGAAATGTTTGACGTGTCATTCTTTTATATTCTTTTTGCCAGCTTTACGCTGTACACATAGCAACCTGCCTAACTGAATCTGCTCTGTTCCCATTAAGACACTTCGGTTCCCCACTTTCAGCCGAATTTAGGAGGTCTAGGAGTAACAGAACTCAACGCCGCACCTGTTTTTGACTTCTTTATCATAGCAAGAAAATTAAAATATTAAATATTTCATTTCCGCAAATGAGAATCAAATCCACAAACGTCGTGCTTACAATTATTCGTTTGTGCCCCTACGCTACGACTGGCCTCGCCAAAAAAGCCAAAATAAAAGTAAAAATAAAGTACCAATCACTCCTCCCTTTCTTTTTTTTCCTTTTCAACCCCCAAACTGTACGAGACTAACAATTTTTACGTATATTTAACCTTCTTAAGCTCCATATTGATATCCACGGGGCAATATCGATATTCCATTATCCCTGACCCGTGCAGTGACGGCTGGTCTATCGAATAATCGAATATGAGTCAACTCAACGCTGCTTATATTGAAATTGGGCGGAAAGTGAAACTTGAACAGAATTGAATGAAAATGAAAAACGGAGTGCCTAAACACTTGATTCTCTAGAATGTTATGAAATGCCTAGGAAATAAATATTTATTATCATTTTTTACCTGACTCTTTACATTAATCCTAACTTATAAATTGAGACTGTCGGTCCCTTAAAGAAGTAAGACCGGCGTGGTGCAGTGGGGCTACTTTTAACTAAAAACGTAGTAGTAGTGGGTTCGATGAAATTATTATATTTACTATTTTTTTTGCTCTGCTAGACAAACCGCGTTGTTGAGTTCAAGAATTCGGCGATACGTGAGAAACGGAAGGCCTTGATACTAGGTTTCCTCTAGCAACCTTCTATATGGGGGATGCAGCGTGAAAATGCTATCAATCCTTACTACTCTATACACTCAATTTTCATATTTATTTAACCTTCGTGAAATCCATAGTCCACGTGGCAATATCGATATTCCATTACCCCTGACCCGTGCAGTGACGGATGGTCGGTCTATCGAATAATCGAATAACTAGTATGTGACTCGATTCTACTTGATTGGTTAGACAAATCGATGTTTGGACTTCTCTAAGTAAATGTTATTTATGTCCATCTTGGTCCGAAGCTAGGCTTGGAATTGATTGACTAGTTTATACTACACTTTGAAAATATTTTTTAATTGGTTAGAAATATATTTTTTCCCCCACACAGAAACAGAAATAGCAGTTTTCCCCCACTTTTTTCCTTATTGTGACTAATTTTGAGACACCCTGTTCCTCCTTTTTCGCCCAATATTCGTAACAATAAGTGTTGAGTTGCGGAGGTCGCGCTTAGTTTTCGCACCAAGGCACCGGAGCAAGTAAATAAAAGTTATTCAACCCCCTGATTCAGGATTGAACCGTCAACCGTCGCGCTTACAGTCAGACGCTGTACCGCTATTTGTTCTATAGCAGTTGTAGCTCGCGATTTAGATTGGGTGGACTTTAAATTAGCATAAACTTTGTCAGCCTGGATTATAAAATGTAAAACTTATGTATTTCAGATCCAGTATTAATTTCCCAAAATTCTGTCTTAGTCCTCCCCAACATTCCCCAAGGAACCGATTCAAATTTTAGGCTCCCTAAGCCGTCGTCTGCCAGCTACTTATTTAAAGAAAAGGCATCTATATATATCAACGTAGATATAATCCATACTAATATGATATAGCTGAAGATTTTATTTTATCTCAGAAACTAAATGATTAAAATTGTATCGGATAATCCATTCGAGTTGATCAAGGCTACACGTTATCTATATTAATATAATAAAGCGAAAGTAAGAGTTTGTTTGTTTAAACGCTAAGATCTATGGAACTACTGGTTGGATTCTTTATAAAATGAAAGCTGTATTCCTCAAGAGTACTATAGACTATATGGCATTACAGTATATGCCTTAGTTAGCCTTAAATAATGAAATAATAATAATCGTTAAGTTGTTAAATATATGCAAGTTCATTGTTCCTACTAGGAAAATATTCAATTTCATTAGTTCCAAAAAAATAGTCCGCGACATACTTATTACATAGACTTTAATATTTAAATAATTCAAGTAGCAAGTGTATAAAAACAATATCAATATAGATAACTATATACAAATAAAAAACCATTTCCTTATCAAAATGCACTTAAATAATATTAAGGACCAAGAATAAGTCTTGTGACTTCCACAACTGACACATGCCATCACACGTATTTCCATAAGAACAAAAGAACAAAGCCGCGGCTAATACCTAGTATTGTTTAATCGTCATATGCAAGCGATGGCTATAGCAATACTAATTTAATTAACAGTGGCTCAACAGGCAGTTTCAAATAATGGAAATGTAGGAATGAAATTCGTTTTTTTAATGTAAAATTTATCCATTTTGTATTGAAATTCCGTTGACAATTTTGCCATTCTACAAAAATATTTTTTTTCAATAGTAGGCGGAGGGAACCTAGTGTTAAGCACTAGTTTCCTCTATTTCCGCAGAATTTAAGAGATATTGCGTATTGGGTGATAAAACTCAACTCTGAGCTTCAGGAAAATGAAAATAAATTAATATAATAACTTAACCATCCCTCGCCACGGCATTTTCCACGACCACTCTACAATATATAGAAAATATTAACAAAAATGTACCTCCTTTAATGTGAAAATTTTTAAACGGATTAATTGGGTATAACTAGTATTATACATTTTTGGAAATCTAACATTTGGAACACTTTCCAGTAGTCCGAGATGATTAACTTATATAACTCCTTTATTTAAATGAAAATAAAACTATACTACAACAAAATCCAGTGAGGCCAGTCGTGACGTAGGTGCCTACGACTACAGGTTATGGGTTCAATTCCCACTCGAGATAAATAGTACAGTGTCTCCAAAATTTATTGGAAACTAGAGAACGAAAGTTTAATTAAGAAATAAAACGAAGCAAAATTAATATCAAAAATGCGCCTTAATATTTACTTCAACTTTGAATAGAACTGACTACCATCACAGCAGGTACCATAAATCACCAGCTCCGTTAGAAGTAATATCTTCGCTAAAATATATTCACATTATGCCGTTCAAAGCTAATGTTATCATCAATTTACGTCGTGTTATAATCTAACGTGCTTACTTTATATCCTAACAAAGTGGGTGACGTATATTAAATTTTTCATATTAGTATTGCTTATTTATTGTATGGAAAATATAAAAGGCCAGTGGCATGCAGAGGCAAGAGTGAGTTCGATTCCTAGTCGAGGAAATTAAATATTTAAAACAATTTTAATTCCTCGCTCTGGTAACGATTGGAAGTGCAACGCTGTGTGCCGCCACCCAACAAGCAATGCCTTCAGAATTCGGTGGAGAGCTAGGACCGAAAATGTCTTAATGTAAACTGAGTGTTTTGTGCTAGGTTCCCAGGTTCCGTTAGCCTACCTTGCTTTGTGGGATATATACATCGTAAAGCTAAATAAGCTTCTTCTACGCAAAAGAAGTCGTGGGTGGCTACTAGTATATATATATGTATATATTAAAACTAAAGTGCCACTTTTACATTTAAAACTAAAACACCTGAAAGATTCATTGCAATATTTCCTTTGCCAGTTATTTGAATTTTGTACTGAGAGTCCTCGAAAATTGCTTTTAGCTTTCAAAAGCTAACATAGTAATAAGTTTGTTCGCAACAGCTCAAACAATATTTATACTATGTTTTTTGTATATAAAAGTTAATATTCTTCTGCTTAGTAAAAAAATAACCCAGCTTCGCGCTGTATCCCACACACAGCAGGGTAGGCAGAGGGAACCTAGTGCTAAGACATTCCATTCATCAATTTCCGCAATTTTGAAGGCACTGTGTGTTGAGTGGCGGAACTAAACGCCGCGACACGAGAGCGAGAAAATGAAAATATATATGTTAAAATAAATATTTAATTTCGTCTAGTGGGGATTGAACCGACAATTTGTCATAATATTTATACAATTAAGTATTAAAGTAAAAGGTTCTTGAACTTAACAAATTTTCCATACAAGCCCTATACCACCAAAAGTCACGCTAGCACCCTAATATTTTTAAAAGCTCGATATTAAATATCATTCATTAAATTACTTAGGGTCGCTTTATATTATATTTAGAAAATTAAATGGATGAATGTCTTTTTTACAGAGAGTAGGGGTGATGGTAGTTGGTTTGATTTTATATTTTTTACTCAATTTAATTTTTTTTTCTTTCCAGTTTTTATTTTACTTGTCGTGTTGGTATGATCAGTTTGACATTTCCCATTGTCCTGTTGAGCTGAAATTTTGAGGTTTTCGACGTCAATTCTTGTGACAATGAAATTATATATGACTAATGTTCTTGTGATCAAAATGGCCGCCGCAACAAAATGGCGTATTATTTTTTTTCACAACTGACCTAATATGAATATAAAATGATAGGGCTTATTTGGCACGGCATGCATGCTATAAACAGATAAATCGTAGTGTCAAAACATCCCTCTCTCCGCCTTCTGTCTGTATTGAAGATATTACGTGTTGGAACACAACGTCCCGTTTCGTTTTGCCAGTACTGGAAAATTTAAATAATTAAGTAATCTAGCGTTAAGAAAAGTTAGTGTTAATTAGTATTTATTTCTGGAAAACTGGAAATAACTATTGATATATTGATTTTCTCGCATGGGTTCGAACCCACATAACTGTCGAGGTTTCAGTCAGGTACTAACTACTGCACCATGATTAACAAAAGTATATTATAGAAGAATCAAATAAAAGACACGTGACGCGCCTACATAATACGGAAACGGCAATAAGCCACACCTGTACAGTATTAATTCTGTGACAATATGAATAAGGATTCAAAATGTAAAATTACATTACAGAGCCGGGCTTTTGGCCTGGTTCCATCGAGAAAAAATTAAAATATTTATAAATAATACTTGATTCCCTCGAGTGGAATCGAACCAGTAACCGCCACGTACACTTATGCCAATGCCAATTAATATCAATATATGTATCAAGAATTAGATTGTGTTAATTATTTTTTATTTCCAATTTCCCGTGCAGGTAGTATAGGTTTCCACCGTTCAACCTGCAGTGTCTGAAAATTGGGCGTAAACGAAAGAATGGAGTGTCCTAACACTACATTCTCTTTGCCTACCCTGCTATTTAGAGAAAAAAAATACCTAATATAATACAAAGGTAGACAATTTCTCATTTCAAACCAAATGAAGTTGGCAAAGACATATATTTTACAAATTGGGGTAAATGTAATAAATTGTAACAGCGCGAAGGCTTCCCTAATTAAGGCTTGAAAACGCCTTAAACTTAGATTACTTATATAATATAGAATTTTCTTATATTTCTATGCTACTGGTTCTTTGGAATGTTAAAGAAATTAGTGAAAATAGCCTTTCTGTTTGTAATTATAGTTAATTCGAGACCATCGTGGCGCAGTGGTACTGTGTGATTCATTTCCCAAGTGGAATCGAACCCACAACCATCGCGATATCACTCGGCTTCGGCTTCAATATCACCCTTGAGTGTTTAAAGCTATTATAAAATTGATACAATTTTTAAGCCAAGCACTAAATTTTAATATAAAATTTGAATTTCTATACAATATTTTTGATAGTTTTATTAACTGAAAATTGTATACAGTATAGGATAACCACACAACGCTTCTCGTACAATCTATAAAAAGGATTATGCAAAAATCATCCCTTACACAAGTGAAATGGGGTGAAATTTATATTGAAAATCAAATTTTACTAGTGTAATACGAAATATAGAAAATGGATTTTCAAAATGTGAGTGAAAATTATTGTTTGGTTAAGCAAAGTACTGAATTGAGCTAATAAATAAATATTAGATTAAAAAGTAATTTAAAGAAGAAATAAAAACTTCATGACAAAAGACCTAATTGGGGCATGAATTAAAACGTAAACGTGACAGATTGAGGGTTCGATTCCCATTCGGGAAAATGAAATATTTAATATTTAAATAATTTATTATATTTTTAGGTATTTTCTTTTTTTATCTACTAGGCTTAGAACTAGATTCAATCATCTCTAAGTATTTAATAACTAAGAGAATCCAGGTTCATCATCCAGTAATAGGAAGTTTAACAAAAAATCTTAAATTATTTACTTGCTAGTCGAATTTTAAGGGTTTTCATATAATAATACTTTCACAATTTCATTTGTCCCTCTCTCCCCCCCTTGACCGTTGAGCGTACGTTACATATTTTATTACGCGCAATAGTGGTTGAATGAGAATTTTATATGATGCAAATTCATTAAATATTTGTACGTAAAAGGTTGTGCGTTTTCAATGGTTTACGGAGATTGTTTAATGCGGGTTGTGGGTTTCAATCCTGGTAGATAAATGTGAAATATGTTTTTGTACTAGCGATTAATTAAAGGTTTCGTTTTATATCCACATAAAACATTTTTTTTTTAATACGGAAAGTTCAAAAGTTCTTCTGTAGTAAGTTACGGGCCTAAAACTTTATTGGCTCAAGCAAAACCTAGTGCCTAGTATTCCACCCGCGGGTAATTGTTAATCAGAAAGTTGTACCAAAAATTATGATAATATAAAATATTAACTTAATATTATTTGTTTATAAATATTTTGTATAAATTATAGGATTTCCACCCTTAACGTTGTAATTTTATGGGTGATATTCGAAATTTCACATCTACCCTCATTTCGCAATGATTGGAGATTACATGGTTGGATCAACGTAGAACTTATTAACTGTACAATAATTATCATACAAAATTGATTTTTATATTTTGATTAATTTTTCAATTATGTTATAAGTAGCTACGACATCTGTCCCACAGAATATATGGCACAGACTATAAGGCTTAGGTACAATAACTTTTTTTTTATCTAATTTAGAATGAGTATCCATATATATTACAAAATTTGAAAAAAAAATCTGTTGAGTTTCTATCATTAATTCATTACAGTATTAATGAACTGATGGGTTATTATTTTAACTTTTCTTATCTACCGCTCATAAAAACGCACAGCTTACATTGTTAAAACAAGAGTCTTGAAATTTGAAATATTTACCTTAAGGGAGTAAAATCAGTTAAATACGTGTAATTTTAATTCAAGATTAATATATAAAAATCAATTAAAAATAACCTTTTAAAAATAAACTTTTAAGAATTTTTTTCCGGTATATTATATTTTTCAAATGAAGGCCTTTCTTAGACACGCCTATGGGTGGGTTATGCAAAAAATTGTAATTAACTATTTTGATGTGGCGGCCATTTAGGATTTACAACAATATTTCATCATCATCAGCCTGTCCTCGTCCGCTGCTGAACATAGGCCTCTCCAATAGCACGCTACTGAGTCGATCTTCAGCCTTTCCTAGCCACTTTGCGAATATCCTCACCCCATCTAGCTGAAGGACGTCCTACATTATGCTATTTTTTATAAATAACTTCATTATCATCAAAACTGAAAGATTTTTCTTAAAGATTGTAGGGTACTTTTTACGAAAAGATAAAATATATGTTAGAAATATCGATAATCATGTGGCTTAAAACGTCAGAGGAAAGCTGGCTTAGAATAATATGACCTATTGTATAGAATAAAGCTTTATAGGGTCTCTAAATTTGAGAATCGCTTTGGAAAGTCACATTAAATTATGTCAATCATTTTCAAGAAGACTATAACTAGGCGGAGAGTAATGAATCAAAATTAAAATATGAACCAGAAATGAATCATTAAGACCCTACAGTCTGCAGTAGAAGCATAAATATTACTGGCACTAATTAGCACAAAAATTCTATTTTTTAGAATATTAAATAATAATAATCTCGCTCAACTCCTTTGTTAGGGAGATAATTAAAAAAATATAAATGACTACAGCTATATTTCACTTTTTAATAAAGCAAGACTACGTCCGTCTCTAAATTACAGTACGCTATTAATTAAATCTAAACAAATATTATAAAGCTGAAGAGATTGTTTGGTTTAACGCGCTTATCTCAGAAACTACTGGCTTAAAATTAAAAAAAAAAGTTTTGTGTTGGTTTGTCTTAACAACTAGGTTCCCTGTGCCTACCCTGCTGTGGGCGGGATACAGCGTGAAATTGAGTCTATTTTTATGTTATAGTTATACGATGGCTATACTTAAGATACTATTTTCAATATGACGAATAATTCATATGTAACTTTCAGTTATTTTATTAGGCGGACGAAGCTTAACAAAAACTAGTAATATTTATATTTTTATAGATTCCCTCTGCCTATCTTGCTACGAAAAAAAATGGACTATACTTGAACCTAACCACGGCGCTTGGTTACACAAGGACTGTTTCTCTTAAAATATAATATTATACTTAATGTCCGAGTGTCTTAACATTAGGTTCCCAGATTCCGTCTGCCTATCCTGCTTAGTGCGAGATACATCGTGAAGAAAAACTAATGATAAAGTATAAATGATTTTACTTGTTAGTATTGATCTAGTTATTTTTTTTATAGTGGCAAACTTAGAATACACTGTTACATGAAGAACTTACTTGGTAAATGATACCCTAAATAATTTAGTATGACACTCTTTTTTCTATTACTCTCCCGATTTCCAAACATTGCACGTAGAATGGCAAAAACTGAGAATTTTCATTTATATTTTTGTGTAAAAGTAATCTCACAACGATTTTTTTAATTTTGCCCTTTACTCAAAGGTTGCCTGGCAGAGATGGTTCCTTTAGTCATAAGGCCGCCTTTTGTACTTTTTTAAATATTAAGATCAATATTTTATATTACAAAACCTATCTGGTGTACAATAAAGAGGATTTTTACTTTACTTATTTATTTCTACCTCCGCCCTGGGGACTTATTCTATCATATATTTTTAAATTTGGTTAGTTTTCACCTCTATCTAATTTTTATATAATTGTTGTTCTTATATAATCTTGCTTCTATGTAATTATAAAAAAATATGAGTATTTATAACATAGTATTAAAATACTATGATATTTATGACACAGCGCGGCGTTGGGTTCCTCTCAATAATCAAAGTAATCTTGGCAGAAAGCTAGGATATAACATTATGAGAAAAAAATATCTTTGCATAAATAAATATAAAAAAGAATATAAATAATATATCTTAATATATTGGCCATTCCCACTTAGGAAAATAATTATATTTAATTTTGTTTTTCCGTACAAAAGTCAAACTCCGTCACGCAACGCACAATATCTCGACAATTTTGCGGAATGTGAAAAACAGAGTTCCTTAACTTACTCAAGTGTATATTTTAAGTAATTCCCACAAAAATATCTCCTTTACTTACTTTCAATTCAACCTGCCTATATTACAATTTTTCACAAAAGAAGCTTAAGAGATCAGACGAGATATAATAAAAAAGTTTTTAGATAAAGCCTACTGAGCTCACGTAACACTAAATTACGTCTAACGATACTTTTTATATCTTTCCAAATGGTTTCCCGCTTCATTATTGAGTATAAATTATGATAATTTTTCGATTTTTGTTAATGTTTTTTTAAAGGTTTTAAAGATTATTTTCGCTTCACGCTTTTTCACGTGAAGCCACCGCCCAATTTTCAAGAAAATGCGTGTTAGGTGGTGGAATTCAACTTCATTCATTAATTTTCATTCACTTTTATTTATTTATTCTCATTCATTTCATTCATTTGCTGCGCTTTGTCTGGTTAATAGAGCGAAGAAATGAAAATAGTGCATTCTTAGTTCTTCGACGACAATCTACTGAATGACTGACTGACAACACACAGGCAAAAGTACCGTATTTGAAGATTAGATAATGTACATATATGCACTAAGAAATCGATAGGGAATCTAGTGCGTATACACTCCGTTTTTCCCTTTCCATCCAATTTTTAAAACAATGAGTGTTGAGTGGTAAAAGTCAACGCCACGCTTATTTAAACATAACATAACTACCAAAAAATACAAACTAGCAATTATTTTTCATAGATTCAAGCTGAACATAACATTCATAACCGAAACATTGTTTAGAATGTTCCACAAAACTCATAAATATGTATTTATTCATTCCAGGTAAGTAAGAGCGAGGTTTTATAGAGGTAAAAATATGGCGCCCGACGTGGGACTTGTGTGACAGGTTTGAAACAAATAATGTATGAAAGTTCACGATACCCTTGTGGATTCTTTTGTGGTTACTTCACGCTCTAGCCCGCATATAGCAGGATAGGCAAAATGAATCTAGTATTATGACATTCCGTTCTCCATTTTTCGCCAATTTCTGACGTGGTAAGTCCGGGATATAGCGTAAAACTAAAATAAAAAAATAAACGTGGTATGTTGTGGAACTCTGCGAAATAGCAATATATTAAGTAAAACTGTACTGTATTTAAGCATTGTCCAAGCAACTGATAAGAAACTCCTGTCAGCTATCACAAAAGCTTTCCAATAACTGAAAAAAAAATACAAAAGATAAGAGAGAAGAATTTGAATTGAAATAAGTAAATTGAGAATAACGCGATTTTCCATTCGTTCGTTCTTCTTTTAAAGAATTTGTTCGTGGCGAATATTTTTTTAAGGATTTTTTTTACTCGGTGAGTATGACAGATGATGTTAGGGTTGGCTTTGGCATTTTTGTGAAAATATTTTTTTGTGTTTTTCTCTTTAAAACACACTTAGTTAAAAAATATATTGTTTATTGCACAAACCAGTATATTACATTAGTCAGTTTCACGCTTCATTATCTACATCGTTTCAATATATAAAGACTAAATTTTTATTTCTTTAAATATTGACAGTCAGAGATATTTATAAAATTTAAAACTTTATTTTTTCCATTATATTTTTCTGTCAGCTTTGTGTGCATAAAAATATTTTCATCTATCTATTATTCGCAACAAAACTATCAAACTTGACCTCTCACGGTTGTGGTTGCTTTCATCAAAATAATTTACGTCCATGAATATAACGTCAAATTGTACGATAATATTTCACGGATACAATATTTTTTTATATAAATATATTTACTGTTCAGACAGAAAAAAGAAACATTTACGAAGAATATGTTTATTAATATATTTTAGCATATTGAAAGTCATCTATCATTTTCGCGAGTTCCGCCACGCAATACGCAATATAAAAAGTGGGAGGCGGAGAGTGTAAACATGATTTTGAGACAACCCGCTTACCTTGGTCTGCCAAGCAAAGAATAAGTTTAAAGCTGAACATTGAATATAAAAACTACATTCTGTGCAATTTCCATTTTCACTTTAAAAACGTTAAATCTAATCTCATGGAAAGCTTCCAACAGTTTTCTCGTAAAAACAAGTTCTATTCTATTCAGCTACAATTGGTCGAATTCGTTTCCGTTTCCTCTGTTTTCGCACTCAATTCTGAAAATCTCAAGTTAGGTATTATTGAAAATTCTCGACTGTATAAGAAAAGAAAATTCTCTTTTAAATCGTATTTTATAGTTAAATTTTATTAATTTACTAATCTTGCATTAACAAAATAATTTTAGTCTTGAATTAGATTAGATTTAAAATTCATATTTGGCCACTAAATGAATGAAAAGTGCAACAAAAAAATAGATAAACATAAATTCTTGATTTATGTTTTGAATCTATTTTCTCGTGATATATGAACCTTTTTTTGAACCGTACCCCAGCCTACTCTTCTATATGCGAGATACTGCATGTCGCAGGGTAGTCAGAGTAAGTCTAGTGTTAAGGCACTCCGCCACTCACTTTCCGCTAAATTCTTACTTTACATAGGTAGATTAAATAATTTTCCTTCTAATATTAATACAAAAAACATTATTAGGAGTTCTTAATTCTAATATACATACGTATTTCAATTCCAAGGAAGCGTATTTAAACGTTGTGGTTAAACACAATTCAATAGAGCTCCGACTATATTGAACCAAATTCTAGATTGAATGTGAACTAATTGGTTACTTGGCTTAACCCTTATATGTTTTAACTTCAAGCTTTATCCTGCATATAGCAGGGTAAACAAAGTGAATTTAGTGTTAAAACACTACGTACTCCGCTTTTGCCTATATTCGTGATATAACGTATTGAGAAGTATCGGCACAGGTTCAAATCCCCCCACGTTGATTTCTTTAATCATTTTCTAAGAAAAAAATATTTTTCTCTATGTTTCCCAAAAAAGTACGTATACAGCCATCTCTATAATTCAGGCAAACTTTCATTAACACGGCGCAAGTTCATTTTGGAAGTTGCTGACAATGACACCTGCTGCGAACAAATGTGTTTTGTTTTAAAACGTCAAACGAGGCGAGTAACTGCGGTTACACCTTAGTTTACCAAACACCCGTATTGTTAAAGTAAATTAAGTGATGTCCAAGATTTTATTTTAGATGTAAAGTTGAGTTTTTACATATATTTTATGCTTTTACCCTCTCCTCTCCTTTTCTTCCTATAAAATACATAGAAAAATACATATAATATTACATATTTTTTTACTTTACGCTTTAATACAGACATTCGGTTATACAACTTCTGCCCGATTTGCATATCAAATATTAGAACAGAGAAATTAAAATTGACTGCCATCTTGTTTACTGTCAAACGTTATGCTATGTCAGCTTAAAATTTTGAAAGACACTTAAGAAGCTATTGGACGCCAGCTGTTGCCCACTGGCGCAGTGCCACAACGTCCAACTCTAAACATAATGGTTTTGGTTTTAATTCCCAGTTGGGGAAAGAACTATTTCCATTCCTTCGCCCCGGTAACACGAAACGGTGTTAAGTTCCGCCACTACATAACATAGAATGACGCGAAATTGGATGAAAAATGAAGAACGCTGTAAAATTATATAAATTCATAAATTTTCGGTGGATGATTCATTTGTTAAAGTAATCAGAAGCTCGTATAATTTTGACATTTGGTTCTACGTGTACATACAAGGTCGAGTCGCCCCGTCATAGGTCCCAAAGGTAGATAACCGCACCTTTCTAACGAGCTAAGGCCAAATGACAAATTTAGTCAATTAAACATTATATTAGTACTTAAATACGATAAACTTCGTTGATTTTTTGACGTTTTGAAAATATGGCGAATGGTTTTTTTTTATAACTAATAAATACAGTATTATCTTAAAATCGACACAAACAAAGCTGGGGACAAGACCTTATATTAACTTTCTAATATAATCTCTCTATATGTAAAAATATGAGAACATTATCCATAAATTATTATAATTTTCACCCACATAGCACTCAGCTTCTTTCAACTTGACCGATAATGTCAAAATAGATTACGGAGGTTATATAAAAGAAAAATATATAGAATCCATTTGAGGACCACAGGGAAAGTGGTTAAAAAATCTACGAANNNGGCACAGGTTCAAATCCGTTGATTTTTTTAATAACTTTCTAAGAAAAATATATTTTTCTCTGTTTCCCAAAAAAAAGTACGTATAGTAATCTCTATAATTCAGGCAAACTTTCATTAACATGGCGCAAGTTCATTTTGGAAGTTGCTGACAATGACACCTGCTGTGAACAAATGTGTTTTGTTTTAAAACGTGAAACGAGGCGGGTAACTGCGGTTACACCTTAGTTTACCAAACACCCGTATTGTTGAACTAAATTAAGTGATGTCCAAGATTTTATTTTTGTTTGCGTTTTTATCTTTTCACTCTCTTCTTTTCTTCCTAAAAATACAAAAAATAAGATATTGGTATATATATAAAATGTTTTTAGTTTACGCTTTAATAGAAGGATAGGTGGAAATCTAGTGTGTCAAGACATTCGGTTATTCACCTTCTGCCCGATTTGCATATCAAATATTAGAACAGAGAAATTAAAATTGACTGCCATCTTGTTTACTGTCAAACGTTATGCTGTGTCAGCTTAAAATTTTGAAAGACACTTAAGAAGCTATTGGACGCCAGCTCTTGCCCACTGGCTGCCACAACGTCCAACTGTGAACACAATGGTTTTAGTTTTCATTCCCAGTTGGGGAAAGGACTAATTTCATTTTCTCGCCCCGGTAGCACGAAACGGTGTTAGGTTCCGCCACTACATAACATAGAATGACGCGAACTTGGATGGATAATGAGGAACGGAGTAACTTAATACTAGGTTCACTCTTCCCGTGATAATTACCGGGATACAGCGTGAAATTAAAAAATGACATCACTTTACGCAAAATGACAGAAATTCATAAATTCTCGGTGGATGATTCATTTGTTAAAGTAATCAGAAGCTCGTATAATTTTGACATTTGGTTCTACGAGTACATACAAGGTCGAGTCGCCCCGTCATAGGTCCCAAAGGTAGATAACCGCACCTTTCTAACGAGCTAAGGCCAAATGACAAATTTAGTCAATTAAACATTATATTAGTACTTAAATACGATAAACTTCGTTGATTTTTTGACGTTTTGAAAATATGGCGAATGGTTTTTTTTTATAACTAATAAATACAGTATTATCTTAAAATCGACACAAACAAAGCTGGGGACAAGACCTTATATTAACTTTCTAATATAATCTCTCTATATGTAAAAATATGAGAACATTATCCATAAATTATTATAATTTTCACCCACATAGCACTCAGCTTCTTTCAACTTGACCGATAATGTCAAAATAGATTACGGAGGTTATATAAAAGAAAAATATATAGAATCCATTTGAGGACCACAGGGAAAGTGGTTAAAAAATCTACGAAAAAAGATGATTGTTGATTCAAAACTTATCTTGTCATTTTACGTTTATCACGCAAAAATAATACCTTTAATGTAGTTTTATAGTTTGTAAGTGCATGTAGTATGGTAGGCAGAAGGAACCTAGAGCTGAAACACTCCGTTACCCACTCTCCGCCCACTTTTCGAGACATAGCTGTTTGCGTATTGAGTGGTGTATCTCAACACCGTTCTTTATTTTACCAAAACGATAAAATAAAAAAAAAACATTTAATTACAGTCTTAAACTAATGGGCATCAAACCCACTATTACTATTTAAAATAGGCAACTATTAAAAAAATCTAAATAAAAACGAACCTTTTTTTATATTTATTATTCATAATTTTCCAGCCTACACCAATTAAAATACTTTTGTAATACATTTGACGTGTTTCATTTATTATGGTGTTAGAAAAGCGGCACAGTCACGGAATGGATTTAAATTATAAAGTTGATATTGATTTTTTAATAATCAGGTCAGGTTTTTGTAATTTTGTAAAGAACTAGCTAGCTATTATTATTTTAGTGAAATAATCTTGCGTTCTCCATTTTCCACGTGAATTCGAGACATTGTAACGAAACTCAACGCCGCGAGCTGTCAGTGCGCTAAAATTGAAATAATTAATTTCCCCATGTAGGAATCAAACAAACACTATCGCTTTCATTCTTTTATACGTTTATTTAAACGGTTTTGCACATATATGTATTTATTTTTTTATCTTCACACTGTATAAAGGCATAGCAAGGTAGGGGAGCCAATTCCGTTTCCCACTTTCCGCCGAATTCTGAACGCATTGAATTGCGGAACCTAACGCCGCGCATTGCCTCCTTACCAGAGCCAAAACGAATATTAAATATTTCATTTCTTCGAGATGGAATCGAACCCAGAACCTGTCGCATTTACAATCCCACGCTTCTGCCCCAGCGCCACGACTAGCATATTATTATTTTGACTATTTAGACATATATAAAGTATTTACATTAAAACAAATCTTATATCTCTATCACATAACTTATAATGGCTTCAACTAAAATAATGATGCCAGGATTTAGTAATAGAGCTTACATGTTAAAACCATTAGTTGGAAGCTTTTGAAAGTTCTTTATTAGATTGACGTTGACACTTCTAGGAAGTTCTTTAATAGTTTTTTTTACAGTTGACCTAACTTCAGTCGTATCTGAACGTGAAAATAGTGATATATAATACTGTAATGGTGGCGATTATTGGTATTATTGGATTATTGGTATAACAGGTAAGCAGAGGGCACCTGGGGACCTAGTGTCAAGACACTCCATCGCAATTAATACTTTTCCGTTCCCCGCCTCCATTCCGTTACCGAATTCTTGAGGCATTTCGTGTTAAGTTGCGGAACTTAACGCCACGCTTTGATTATAAAATGTGAAAATCCACGTTTTTCCCGTTTTCCGAAGTTTAAAAAAGCCATTTACCCAATATATAAACCTTATATTAAAAGTAAAAACAGTTTATCGTGAGCTTTATTATTCCATTTGTTACGTGAACCATAATAGGCGGTCCTACCCTATTTTCCTCTACATGCCTTTGTTAGAGATAACGTATGATTATCCTTATATAAAAGATGGTTTAATAAAATCTTATATTGGCAGTTGTTTTAGTGATGAAAATATATAGATATGTTTGTATGGGGAACAGAAGTGTCTTAATGGAAACCTAGTGTTCAAACACTCCGTTTCCATAAAGACCGCAGAAAAAAAAGATATAATAATTCCCTCAAATGAAAATCGAACCTACAACCGTCTCTGGTATAGTAAGAACGTATTACTGAGCTATAATGTAATTACAGATAAACACATACATGTGTTTTATATATAGATTTGTTTACTTAGAAGGCTTTCCAGAAGTTGTTATCAGTTCGTTAGTTAATGAAATTGAAAGGTCCCGTTTTGTATTAGTTTTACTAATTTTATCAACCCTTCGGATAGTTTAGTAAGTTCTAATTCAGTTTTAATGTTTTGTTAGTTGGTGTATTAATAATAATATAGATTTCGTAGAGGTAATTTGAGGACAGTCGTGATGTTTCTATGCTCTGGTATTGAGGCTAAACGTGGGATTGGGTTTCACCACTCAATAAGCAATGTGTCCAGAGTATTAATGGGGATGGAGTGTCTTAACTCTAAATTCCCACATTTTCTTTGCGTAGCCTCCTATATGCAGGATATATATATATTAAGGCACATATCCAGCTTTCTTTATCCCATGTACATGTAGGCAAAGGGAAACTAAGGAAGAAAAGTGCTAGAGCTACACTCAATTCTTCATAATATTTAATAGCAGACGGAGAGTAAGGAACTAAGAGACTGATCATCAAATACCAGCAGGTTAAAAATACACCTAAAACATTCCGTTTTCCACTTTCCACCCAATTTTCGAAATATTGCGGAACTCACCGCCGCTCATTCTCTTGTTACCAGACCGAGGAAATGTAATGGAAACAATTCATTTCCCCAGTCAAGAATCGAACCCACATCTGTCGTGTTTATAGTCAGACGATACGACACACGTACTAACATAATATAATAAACTGTAATCATTTACTGTCTTATCCTTCGGGAAATGTTTTCATAAATTATCCATTAGATTTACAAGGGTCGTAAATCAAGTGTTAGAATAGAATATAGAGAGCTAGTTAAATGAACAAGTAGTTTATATTTTGTATTAAATTTTGGGTGGATTTGAACCTGTACTTCTTTAGAAAGTATGCGTATTGTAAATTAAAAGTAATAAACGGTAGCTACCATTTGTGATGTGTTCGATTGCCCCATTTACGATGCGAAATACGGCGTTAAGTTCCGCTACTCAACACTTTCTCGAGAGGCAAACAGTCGAGAACGAAGTTTCTTAACACTAGGTTATCAGGTTCCTTCTGTTTATTTTGATATACGTGATATAACATGAAAATCTAAAAAATCTCATTTTCGCTTTCATTTAACCGACTAAGCACTGCATTAGCTTCCGTTATTCAACGAGAAGGGAGTGTCTTGACACTGCGTGCTATATGAGGGATACAGGGTGAAGCTGAAATACAAAAAAATGCCGGAATATACATATTATATATGTAGTATTTTCACAAGCTAATCCAGATGTTATCGACGTAACGAGGGTTGAAAATGCCTCCATTTACGCACCTGTGTCTAAAAGCTAATTCTACGATATCTTGTTATCACTGTATATATATTACTATTATATATATATTACTATTTATTTTTTTTACCCCGCATATAGCAGGATTGGGCGAGGGAACCTGGGAACCTAGTGATAAAATACTTTAATCCCCATTAAGACACTTCCGCTCTCCATTTGCCCATGAATTCTTGAGGCATATACTGTTGTATGTATAAGTGCATACTTTTTGTTTTTTAAGATAGGTTTCTTTAGCTATATATACCTACTTAAAAGTATTAAGATATTCCAATGTTCATAATTTAAACATAATATTTTTTCTTGGGGGTCGTACCTACAAACACCGTATGTACACTTAACCCATTTTATTGTTTCCCCTAAGTAGGAATCGAACCCATGATCATCGCGCTTACAGGCACATATACCTACTATGTCATGACAGCCTTTAGAGAAGCATTATTTTAGATAAAGATGCTAATATAAACGTTACGGGTAAAAAGATCCATCTAAGACGCAGGTGTGCTTAGATACTTGCTCTTATAAAGATAAAGGAATAAAACATTAAGTAATAGAAATACTTCTTTATATAATACATTAACCGTCGTGGTTCAGTGGATTGTGGGTTCAATTCCAATCAAGGAAATGATTATATTTATTTTCTTTTCCTCGCTCTGGTAGACAAAGGCCAATGTTGAGTTCTGCCATTCAACGCACAATGTCTGGCGTGTGCTGTGGGCTGTGTAAGTTGGGCAGAGAAACGCCTTAACACTAGGTTCCCTCTGCTCACCGTGTTTAGCGTGAAGCGGCTCTTGTACATATTTTGGATATTTTTTTGTCATACTTCTTTAAATTTTAAAAAAAAGGCTCGTAGATTATATTTTCTCTTTTAATTTTTAAGGATGTAATACGTTAAACGATGAACTAAAACACTCGTTTTAGTTACTTTTAGAACGATAAATCATACGTTTTAGATGGCGTAACCCAACGCCGCATTTTCTCCACATAACAATCCGAAAAATAAAAATAATTCATTCACACAGCGAAAATGGCTGCATTGAAAATAATTCTATATTTAAATAGTAAATCGTTTCCATAACAAGTACTTTTAAAATGTCAATGTAATATGAAAAGGTCAGTACTGTCAGTCTAACGGAAGCTGTCAGTGGCAAAGCGTTTGTACAACAAGAACTTTTCTTAACAATTGTATCAATATACATAGAGTAGTTTGAAATATAAAGAAAATCATTACTTTTTATGGCTTTACCAATAATATTATATATATCAAATATTTACGGGTACTTAGGGTACTTTTAGGGTACTTTTGGGTACGATTCTAATTATAATTTATTGATATACAATACGTATTTGGTGCTATAGGAGATAATGCGTAAAGGTATATTTACTTCACATATGTTGAACATTCACATAGCTTTCATTTCCGCTCTCAGACTGAACTGGAACGCGCTATTGTCTATAAATGACGCATAAAGGCAGGTATTCTTTGTATTCTACCTATATAGTGGTAGAAAGGTAGAAAACTTCTAATTTTCTACCTGTTAAAGGTCAATGGTGATAAATATTTCATGAAAATCAAATGTTGATAGAATAATATCAATTCTTTTATTACTTTCTTTTTTCTAAAATTCTTTTATTACTGAGTGAGTGACAGATAACACAGACTGAAACTTGGCATGTTGGTATTCGCACATATGTATATCTCTTTTGGGGAGTCCTCATATCTTTTTTTCGCCATATCGCCATATCTTTTTTTCGCCATTCGCCATATCTTTTCGCCATATTTCGAGAAATCATCATCATCATATCTTTTTTCTCTAAAAAAGACAAAAAGTGGAAAATGAAGTGTCTCAACATTAGGATCTCTCCCTACCCTAATATATACGAAAAGATAAAAAAATTGGTGCTTTAGTCTACTAAAATACAAGTTATGTTATTTTCAATCTCAAACAAAAAAAAAATAACATTATTCATACAAGTGACAATACGCCCAAATTCAAATAGTTATAGTAACAACGGTGTAGCTTCATCATATATGCAAATTAACTTTAACACGGTTGTTTGGGGACGCTCTATTAAATATAAAGGTGGGTTAGAGTTTTGTGGTACAAATACCTAAATTATTATTTTTCAAACGATTTCTTTTTTAATATAATGACCTTGTTGAAAAAAAATCTACTTTAAATATGTTTCATATATTTAAGAAATGTATAAAATTAAAGGGAAAAAGGTACATCTCCTACGATACAAACAAGAGTAATGACATATGATAAAAACAACTCAGGAAATTTATTTATTTCTAGGCACGGGGCCATAGACACAAGTGTGTTACTGTAAACGTGACAGGTTGTAGGTTCGATTCCCACTCGAGGAAACAAAATATTAAACATTTTCATTTCTTCGCTCTGATGTCAATGCAATGAGCGGCGTTGAGTTCCGCCACTTAAAACGCAATGCCTTCAAAATACGGCGGAAAATTATGAAACGGAAGTGTTTTAATGGAAACGGAATGTCTTAACATTAGGTTTCCAGGTTCCGTCTGCCTACCCTGCTATATGCGGGACACTGTGTGCTGCTAAATAAAAAGTTTGATCAGACTCGTAATAAAGTTTTTATTCAACTCTTCCGCGAAACTTAACGCTAAACTTCGTTAACTAACAGCGTTGTACTACACAATCTAATACCAAAGGAGGAGAGTGTAAAAAATCAGAGCACGCAATAATTTTTTATTACAATTATTCCTAAAATAACCAATTCAATGTAAGAAATAAATTGTCAGTAATGTCAGTATAAAAAACTTACCAACTCTGAAATTACTTCAGCTAACAACTTAAAGACAGTCGTTCCGAATTTTTAAGTCAGAACGTGAGTTTCTACTCGTGTGTTTCTACATATTAGCATATTCATAATGTTATATTATTATAATAGTATGGAGCATACTATTAGTTTTATAATGCATTTTTTATTTAAATTTAAGTTAAAATTAGTTCATTTTTATTACATACAATAACTAGAGGGTTTCGTCCCCTACTCGCTTCGCTTGGCAAGCCCATTTGACTTCGTGTTTCCTAGATTTTATTACATAGTTACAAGTCGACCCAATAAGGGCGTGTTAATTCTAAAGGAGCATAGTAGTCCTTTGTTTGAGAAAAATGTTTGTTCATACTCGATATTCTTGGAATAGTACTTGAGTTCAATTAGAAAGTGGAACGAGTGTTTTAACCCGCTGCCCGCTGCTGTACCCTGCTGATGCCTATGCGGGATAGAGCGTGAAGCTGAAGCTGTAAAGAAAAGCCTACATTTCTCGCTTTAATCGTAACTTAACGTTAAAACGTAATGTAATTTGAGAACCTTTTGAAAAAATAAATAGAAAGAACACTCAAAGTAAAATTTCCAAGAATATCACAAAAATATCTTTAAATTCCCCTTGTTATTTTGTAGGCAATGTGACACCTAACCGGAACTAGCTTTGTTAGCACTTCAAAGGAAGCTTTTGACATTTTTTATTTGTTAGTGCGAAGCTTCTAGAAACATTCGACCTGTAAAAGTTTATATAGGTGCTTCCTTTTCTACAAAGAATTTTTATTTTTTTATTGTTTCGGCCATCGTCGCGCTATGATGTCGCGCGTCCATGTGATAAGACGTGATAAGGGTGGCGTGATTGAATTATGGCACTCCACAACCAATGTCTTAAAAATTCGGTGAAAAATATGGAGAGTCTTAACACTATGTTCCTCTTACCTACAGTGCTGTATGCGAGATATAAATAAGGTTAAAAGAAAACACACGGCTAAGAGATTCGTAAATCTACAAAAAGAAAAGAAATCTCTTTACACAAACAAGTCTTGTTCGATTCTTCTTTCACACATGAAAGTCTGTAAAAAGTTTTGATAGTAGGATTTTGGTACTTGGATACAGTCCAAGCACTGAAGCCAATTAAGCCATACTTCCTCTTCAGGTCACGTTGAAATTCTTACTATGTTCTTACAATTTCTGTTCCCGTACCTACTTAATATATGAAGTAAAATGATATAAAAGTAAAGCTTCACTTCACGCTTAAAATCTCGCATATCAGGGTAGGCAGAGCAATTTTAGTGTTAAGACACTAACATATATATCCTATCCTATCCTATATCTTATAAAACAAAGTCGCTTTTCGTGTCTGTCTGTTGTTTCTAACTCTTCTTCTTCTAAA
>JAKRZM010000244.1:47334-140159 GCA_036379175.1 Heliconius cydno galanthus
CTGCAATTTTTTTCACGTGGTCTTTGAGATGTGAAATGCAAAAAATGCAACTAAATGTCATCTTTATATGTCCATGTAAGTAGTTTCATCAGTGCGTTATCTCTCCGTAACGGAAAAAACTTTCAGTTATATTATAGTACATATAGTAAAATAAAATTTTACTTTCTAAATAAATAATCAGCAAAATTATAAGGAATGTAAAATTCACTTTTACTAAGATAACTGTGAGTGCTCTCTCAAGATAAATAATTTTTACTGCCTCGTAAAAAATCAGGTAGAGCAGGAGGTAATAAGATTTATGAATTATATTAAATATTTATGTTTCCGAGGCCACAGTGGCGCACTGGGGTAGCTTCTTATTGTTAACGCAATGGTCGTGAGTTCGATATTTTTTTTGGTCTGGTAAGAGGACAATGTGCGGCGTTGAGTTCCGCCATTCATCACACAATGTCTCAAAGTTGAGTGCAAAGCGGAGAATAGAGAACGTCTTGATACTATTTTCTCACTGCCTAGTCTTTGTGATCAATATTTTTTTACTTATTTCAAAAGACGAAAAAATATTTCTTATTTTTTATAATTCACACACTGAATGTGTATTTTATTTTATTACTCGAGAAAAATATCATCAAATTATTCTTCGAACCACGAAATTGAATTTAGCCATTGCTGTGACGCTTCTTAAGAACCAACAGAACGTTTAATTTTCCAACCAATGATTTGGAAAAACGTGGAAAGACTTCAGAAGATGATTTTTCAATCATAGCAATAAGAAAGTAATGATGGATGTCTCCGTACAAAAAGGGGCTTGTTGGATTACAGCCCAGAGCCCCATAGATTTAAGGGGCCCCCTGTGCCCCCTGTAGTCAATTATAATAAATATAATAGGGAAACAATCTTACTATACAACTTACAGTAGTACTAAATCGGAAAAAATCGGAAAATTGCCTGGTCCGTTTTATAGGAGTTTATTATGGGTGTATTTTCAACGGACTTCAAAAAGGTGTTAGGAGTCAATTTAAATCGAATATCTAAACTCCATCCACACATGTGATCTCGAGGCAGAGTAGAGAAGTTAAGATACTTCCAATGTACAATTAACATTTTTAAATAATTTATATTGAATAGCGGGACTCATTGTGCTTTATTTATAACCAGAAAAATAAATCATTATTCCAATAGGAATCGAACCCATAACCGTCGCGCTTCAGGTACTCCTATAACATTTTATTTCATTATAATCTCAATATGTGCCATAATATTCGTTTTTTAATGCAGATAAACAGAAGGGATTCCTGGTTACCACTCGAAGTAAAACAATACGGTCAAAAAGTCTATTATAACTTTTGATTCGAAATGAATCTCTCAAGTGCCCTCGAACGGATAAAATTTTATTATCCACTGGAGTGTCCTTTACAAATGATGCGAGGATTAATTTCATTTCGAGGCTGTCGCGGTGAAATAGCCTTTGGTTATTAACGCGATGGTTTGGGTTCGATTTCCAGTGAATGAATGTTTGTATATATTTTAATATTCCCATTGTATATATGGCGGAAATATTTTAAAGTTAGTTTAATTGAACACGCTGATCTCAGAAGTTCGTTTTTTTGTGTTATAGTCAAGGAAGTATCGAGAAAGGCTATATTGCTTCACGTTGGACGTTAGGTACGATGTAACCCATTCATTTCCTTATTCTGGTAACGCAGCAAAGCGTGTCTTAACTTTAAGTTTTAAAATTCCCTTTACCCTACTATGTGTGGTATTAAATAGAATGTTAATCAACTTCACGTTGTATCCCGCATTCAGCAGGGTAGACAGAGGGAACCTAGTGTTAAGATACTACATTCCCCCATTGCCAATATTTAGGTAAGGAGTACTTACCTAAATTTTATTACCCAATTTTAGTTACCTCGAAGTTACCCAATTTTAGTTACCTCCCAAATCGTTACACACATATACACAGTTGGACCTTTTATATTGATAGCTAAGAACCTTTAAATAGACAAGAGACTATATTGAAGAATGAAAGAAATATTTCTGCCAATAAAGTAAATAAATGTGATTACGTTTTGTTCGAGTCACTGAGCTAGTATAATTTTTTGCAATTTCACGCATTTTCCCGCATAATTGGGTACGTTGAGAGAACTTTGTGTAAAGATACTCCGTCATTCTCTTTCCTCTCGAATTTGAGATATTACATGCTGAGGGATGCAATTCAACGATGCTTCTTGTCAAGTAATACCTAAATGAAAATTATTTACTTGAATGAGAATCGAACCCATAACCAGAGCGCTCCTAGTAGTACACTACCCAATGAGGTGGTTTTTTAGTATATTTCAAAGAATTTTTCTTCTCCTCCTACCAGAGATGGGAAATGAAAATAATTTTAATATAATCATTTCAACGAGACGGAATCGAACTCACAACCATCGCGTTTACAGTCTGACGCAGTCCTCTACAAGTCTAATAAATGCTTGTTAAAATATTTTACACCGCGACGTGGTCTATCTAAAAAGAAGCTCTTTTGCCAGGTTCCATTGAAGTTTATTAGATTTCCAACTGAAAAGCTCGCGTGTGGTAGATATTTCTTATTTAAATTTAGCAATTTATCCTGGTTTTACTTGGTGGTAAGAGTTTTATTCTATAAAAAATATTCAGTCCTTTTATGGCCCCCATAAAATTACTCCGTCATGGCGCAAAGGTACAACCATATGACATAAAAGCGATAATTATGGGTTCGATTCCCATTCGAGAGAATATTTATATTTTTTTTCTATTCCCTGCTCTGGTAGACAAGCGCAAAAAAGCAATTTTCCTCGCACTGGGAACGAGGCAAAGCGCGCACCTCTCGACAGAAGTGGGAAACGGTAGTGTGCTAATGGGAATGGAGTGTCTTAACACTAGATTTTCTCTGCCTAGCTTGCTATATGTGAAATAAAACGTCAAGCTAAAACAAGAAAAATGCTAATAAATGTATTACATGTGTATGGATGTGAGATCAAAAGCTGCTTTTAGTTATTGGATTTAACTGAATGCCTTTTATAATGTTCTTGTATGAGATAAGCGTACGAGATATGTTTGGTTCTTGAAGAGATATTCTTTGGTTTTCTATTTTTTGCCAAACGTACCGTCTCATGAGACTAGAGCCCACCACTTACTCCACTTGTTCTATTGAAAACAAAAAACTTTATTGAAAAGCTTTGAAATTATTAAAAACACTAACACACGCTTTTCAGGCAATTTTACCTACAAAAATGGTCCAATTAAAAACGTGATTTTTTTTTTTCTTTTCTATGAAATATATAAATTGCACAACTTGTATTTTATTTAAGCGAAACAGTATAGTAGAGTGTTCGCCAATTTTTTTCTACCAAAAAGAACGAATCTGAATATTATTTGGATTCACATGTGTTTTATCAAGTGCTAGTAAATTCCTCGCTTTGTTATAAATATTATTTGTGCTTCACGCTATATATGCGTGTTAACAGGATAAAGCCTGAAGCTAAAAATAATTATAATATAGGCATCTAATATATAATTTATATGTGTACTAATCATTCATTTTTTTCTTTCCATGTGCTGTATATGCAGAGCGCAACTTGAGTGAGTATACCGTTTTATATATTTTTTATTACTTTTTTTTCAGCTAGCACGGTAGGCAGAGGGTGCCTAGTGTTAAGACACTCCGCTGAATTCTGGAGTCATTGTGTATTTAGTTGTGGAACTAAACGCCGCGCTTTTGAAAGGAAACAAATATATTAGGTAAATATTTGGGAATAAAACCCACAACCTGTCGCGTTTACGTGTGAATATACGTTTGTACCGCCTGGCTTCATTTTTATTAGTTCATAAATCTCTTTAAGTAAAATCCAGGACTGTCCAGAGGTCCTTCTAGTGTTTTTTTTGTTTCATACTTTATTCCTTGCGGGGTACTCAGAGTAAACGAAACGCTAAATGTAGTCTCCGCATTTCTCTTTCTCTATCACGTCATCTACTGTCACCAACTTCTTTATACATGCCCTCCGGAGGGCCTACATGCATCCTGTTAGTCAATTGTTTAATTGTATTTATCTCACTTGGCCACGACGGCCTCGTTATTTTAAATTATTTATGTTTTACGCAGGAAAAGGAGGGCATTGCGGGAAAGACCGTGAAGCTTGCAAAAATATTAGATACTTCCTTCCAACATGAAAAATATGATAAAATTTTATGAAATATTTATTTTACGCTAAAAATATTAAATTAAGGTAATAACACTAATGTGCAGCAATTAAAACTTCTCAGGAAAGTGCATTTCCATTCAACTTATTTCTAAGAATCCTCATTCCAATGCTATAGGAATGCAACGCGCGTCTGACTTCATTTCACGGATGTTAGAGCGTTTTTATAGGTTCTGAGAGGCCAACGAGGTACAGTGGGACAAGGTCCGACTGTAAAGAAGATGGTCGTGTGTTTGATTTTCACTTGGAGAAATAATTATAGTAAAATTATTTCAATATCTCCTCTCTGGTAAGATAATAATTAACTTTCGGCGCTAAAACCCCAATGTATCAAATATTTGCTGGAAAGTGAGGAACGGGGTGTCTTAACTCTAGTTTCCCTTTTGCCCATACTTTTCTACGGGGAAAATCGTGTAGATGATTTTAACTATCTGAAAGTTCTCGATTTTAATAAAAGTTAACGTGAAGATTGTGAAAAATCCGGCGAAAAATGGAGAACGCAAGTGGGAACGGAGTTTTCTGGTTCTCTCTACCTACCCTCCTATTTATGGGATACATCGTACCCGCAAATTTTCTAATTTTCACTCGCAAATTATAATCTTGTAGTATTAAAAGTTTTTCAATTTTCCCCCACGAACCCGTATTACTTCCTGAATAAAAGGTAACATATAAAGTAACATACATATAAAAAGCTATAAAATTCTTCTTTCGCTTCCGTTATTGACTTCGTTTATGTCTTAGATCTTAACCAATATGCCTAAAAGTTAATGTTTTTTTATGTTGTTTTTTTCCTTAATAATAAAACCTGTATTCAAAATCGTCGTAATAAATGTACTTTGGGTGACGATTTTTTCTCATTTCTCCTCTCCTATAACAATACAATACACGGCGTTGAGGTACGCCACGCAGTGTCTTAACACAAGGTTTCCTCTATTTACCCTGCTGTATGCGGGATGCAGTGCGAAATTGAATAAAATAATCGAACTGTAATGGTTGTGGGTTCGATTCCCAACTGAAGGATTAAGTTTTATTAAAATCTCCTCTCCGCTCTGGCCAAGAAAAGCGCAATATGGATTTCCACCATTCCATTTTCTTTGCCTTTCCTACTGTACAGAATACAGTGTAAAACTGAGAAAGTTAAATATCTAACTAGATCTTACTGTCTAAGAAGAAGAAATAAAAGTTCAAAAGTATACAAGATTTTATTTCTCGTGCAAATCCCTTTGAAATGTAGTTCCAGTATTCTTTAAAACAAAAGGCGACACTTTATTTTACAATTTTTCAAGGCATCCCCATGAGATTTTCAACGGCTGAAGAGAAATTATATTTACGCAAAAGAAAGCTGCTTGAACTTAAATAGTGAATAAGTGTGAAATATCTTTTAAATATATAAAAACATAATAAAATATAAATATATAAAAACATAATAATAAAAATATACAAAACATAATACAATAAAGATTAATCTGAAATTATTTGCGTCAAAACGTTCTGATCTTATGCGGCTACTAAAGGTAACTCAAACTTTTAGTAGTGATATAAGAATGGAATTTGGCGTCGATAAATGTGCTAGCATGCATGTAGTGCGGGGGAGTGTGATAAGATCTGATAATATTTGCATTTCAGATTCTGTTTCCTTCAGAACTCTTGGTGAAGGTGAGACTTATAAATATCTTGGAATGTCTGAAGCATTGGGTATTGATGAGCGGAGCATAAAGCAATTGGTGAAGGAGCGTTTCTTTAGTCGCCTGAAAAAAGTGCTTGGCAGCCTTTTATCTGGTGGCAACAAGGTGCGTGCTNAACTTGTAACATAGCAGGGTATGCAGAGGGAAACTTGGGCACTTAGCGCTAAGACACTTCTGGCCCATTACGACACTTCCGTTCTCCACTTCCCGCTGAATTCTGGAGACGTTGCTTGTTAAAAGGCGGACCTCAACGCCACGCGTTTAAAATAAAAATATTCAATATTTCATTCCTCAAGTGGGAATCGAACCCAAAATCGTTGCGTTGACAGTCGTACGCTTGTGCGTTTGCGCCACGATAGCGTGGATTCAATCCAGTCGTGGTACATTTGTAAAAAAAGTAAATGATATTCCTTCCAGAACCACCTCGACTAGTTCGCCACAAGCTAAGTCACCAGCTGCCAGCAGCGCTGGAGCAGCTGCCGGCGCATCCACAGCCCAAGGCGAGAGGACACCAACGGCCCACAACAAGCAACTCCAAAATGTCAAGGGCCAAGACCATCCGCCGCATCCTTCCGTAAGTTTTTTAGAAATTGATTGGAAATAGATTAATTGGAAAATTGGAAATTTTATATTAATTGAAAATTATAAAATTGGTAATTACTATTTTTCAAATAGTTAAAAATAATGTTTGTTATACTATTATATTATTATAAAATAATAATAGTGGAACGTGACAAAGTAAGTATAAATAAATAAATTTCTTATATAAATCTTTGTAATAAATGGTGTCGGCCGATGTGTTAGCTTTTGTTGTAACTTGTTCGTACTTTTGGAGTAATCGTTGTTTTAGATTAGTTTTGTTCATTCTGAAACTATTAATGAGGTGTTACTGGTTTATTTAAGTTATTATTGTTATTATAATTACGTAACGTATATAATTGCTGTACACACGAGCGTATAAAATTATATTTTATAATATATTATAATATATAATATTTTTAGTTATTTTTTAAGTAATTTTTATTTTTTTATCTGTGTTTATTCAGTCCATTAGTCTTCCATAAGAAATCAAACCCACTGTTCTCCAAAGATAGCATAGATTAAGACTGTAAACGGCCGTAGCCGAAGCGATATTAAAATATTGGTTACAATAAAAATATTCCCATGGCACGTACGAAATTTATGTTCTCATAAAACTGATATGCGTTTTTTCATTTAATACTATCGTAGACTATCCTATATGATGATTATGGGTTCAAATCTCGTATTTTTTAGCCACCGACGTAAAATAGTCTTATAAATTTGACATTTTTTGGTTTCTGTGTGTGTATGTCTATGGCATCTTAACTTCAAATGAATCAATCTTAAATCTTTTTTTTTCATTTGTAATAATTATTACATCACCAAACTTGCCAGTTATACGGAGCCTAGATGACGATACAATTGGGTATCATAGAGCTGGTCTGATGATGGAGCCAGGACGTGAATAGAATCTCTTCAGAAGCTACTAGTAAACTACACGTGCTCATATAATTTATAGCTCCTTTGAACTAACTAACTATATAATTATTGCTACAATTATTTTAACGTCTTATTGACAATTTATATTCTCGTGTGTACGTGCCCTTGAGTAGTCTATCCTTCTAATCTATTTGGCCATCTTATTATAAAAATTATTACACTTTTTATAGAAGGATTTTTTTAAATATTTATAAAAAGCGACGTAAAAAAATATCTGAATGCTACTTTCAAATAGAACATAAAATTATACTTAAAATGTACAAGACTTAAACTTTGGAACTTTTAAGCTTTCACTAATCATACTTAAGCACTGACAAATTGCTTTTTCCATATATTTTTTCTTAGCGGATCTTTTGTCGTAATTTTTATACATAAATAAAATACACGAAGAAAAATATAAACGCTAAATATAAAAAAATAAACAAAAAATATTTTATGAGAGTAAAAGAAAATATACTTATTTATCTTAATAATAATACACTAATACTTTTAATACAATGTTTATTGTTAGAGGACGTCATGGCGCAACGACTTACTAAGCGGCAATTATATTTCCCCGTTCTAGTACCAAGGCAAACTACGTAGTTGAGTTCCGCCACTCAACATATAATCGAAAATTAGGCGATATCAGGGGAACTGAATATCTTAACATTAGGTCTGTCTACCCTGCTAAATGCGTGAAAAAGTGAATCCTTTTTTTGCTTCACGTGAGATACAAACCAGTGTAGGCAGAAGAACTCTGGAACCTAGTGTTTAGACACTCCGTTCCCATTAAGACATTTTAGTTAGAATAGAGACATTGCTTAGACGTTGAGTAGCGAAATTAAAAATACTTTGTCTAATTCATTCCCCCGAGGGGGCATCCGACCCATAACCATCACGTTTACAGTCGCAAGCTTTTGCCCCGACGTCCTAACGAAATTATCATATTATAAAACATATATCCTCGCTCTGATAAATCAAATTGCTGCGTTTAGTTCTTTACCATCGCAAATTTGAAGCGTCTAAACACTAAGTACTTCCACGAGGCTCACTTCCTTTAAGGTTTTAGTGAGTATTAGTCCACGACTCCCATACAACCCGCTATAAACTCCACTCATAATAAAAGAAATGGTTTCTCTCTACCTTCCCTGTGTAGCTCAGTATAAAAGTAAATAAATTCCTTCATTCTCCGTTCTTCATTTTACCTGCAGGTAAAACGTAAAACAAAAAAGTAAAGTAACAAGCTCATCAAAGAACCTATTCAGAAGGAAAAATACACTCTCACTAAGCATTTACTTTTACCATTGCAATAAAACTAATTAGAAAAATCGTTTCACGGTAAAAAGAATTAAAATGTTTAGCGTTCGTTTTATAGAAAATATACTGTTTGCTATTTTAAACTTTACCACCTTATAATAAAGTTCAATATCGTTTTGTAAATTGTTGTTGATTTGGTAGGATTCTTTTAGTAAATGTCGAAATTGGTAAGTAATAGTGAAATAAGTATTTTGTTTTTATTTTTTGGAAAATATTTTCTCTTATGGCGCAGTTATGGTGTTGAATAATAAGTGATGGATATGGTTTCGGGTTCATATTCAAGCATGAGTGGAGATAGTTAAATTAGTTTTTTAAGGACTCCGCCACTCAGCATACAAACTCAGCATACAATCCCTCTAGAATTCGGTAGAGTGGAGAACGGGAACGGGAACGTCTTAATGGGAACAGAGTGTCATAATAGTAGATTACCAGGTTCTCTCCTTACTATATACGGAATACGTCATGACGCTTAAATATATCAGATTATATATTATAAACCTAAAAAGAAAATAATAAAAAAAGAGTTTTCCATTTGCGACTTAAAGTACACGTAAGCAAAGTTGCAAGCAACTACTTGTATAACAACAATATATTTATTAAATAGATTACTACCTTTTACAGTAACGTAGGCAAGTAACTTCATACATTATATAATTGATTGAATTTGACATTTGACATTAGTTAACTCGTTAGAAAGGACCTCTCTAATGGGACGTTTCCGTTTGACCTTGTAGAGAAACCAAATGCCAAAATTATACGAGCTTGTAATTTATCAACTAGCCAAGATTAATTATAAATTTTAGGTTCATAGCTTCACGCTTTTTCCTGCTTAACAAGATAGGAAGTGGGAACCCAGTGTTAAGGCGCTCGAAACCCAACTTTTTGCCGAATCAGGGTTCGAGGCACGAGACATTGCGTGTTAAATGGCAGAACTCAACGCTGCGGTTTTTCTCGACGTCGAAATGAAAATATAAAATATTTAATTACCTCGAGTTGGAATCGAATCCACAACCCGTTGTGGTAACAGTCACACGCTTGTGTTCTTTTTTTACTTTGATACTATAAATAAATATTTATACCAGCTATATTTTTTGTGACCGCCTCTCTAAACAAACCCTTAGGGTCGTTTCCTTCATTTATACGTTATCGACGCATTTTGAATTATTTATCGTGCCCCTTTCTAAATCAATTGAGGATTGAGAGATATAAGGAAAATATAGCTGGTTGCGAGATTAGTAGTTTTAGTGAGGGGTTTCACTTTTTACTGCATGAAAATTGAAAATTGCGAAGGGAAAAAGTATCTGACTTTAAATGACAAGGCTGTCGAATCGATTTCCCTTTGGAGAATTGGCATTATACGAGTATTATAAATTACTTATAACATATGACACAAAAATCTATATTTATATATATTTTGGTTCCAAATAAAAAAAATATTTAATTGAGAATCTTATATTAGGGTTCACGGTTCTGTCCAGCTTGGAAAAATATATTTACATAACAATATTTTCGCGAATCGAACCCATTACCATCGCGTATACAATCATTGGAAATCCATTGTGTCACAATCATGTCTGTCACTCAATCATGTAATATGAAAGGAAACAAAAGCCTCCAACTTTTACCATTACAAAGCGAAAACCAGGTCAAGCGCGAGCAGAGGGCCACGTGAAGAGTCCTGCATATTTTTCTACGCATTTATAATAGCACTTGAGGCCATCGTGGTGTAGTGGCACAACTGCCTGAAAACTTAATGGACTTGGGTTCGATTCGAAAAATGAAGTTTCACTAGGTTCCCTCTACCTAACCCGATAAATAAAGCATGCGAGATGAAGCGTGAACCTGAAAACAATGTATCCCTTTTCCTTAATAACATCGTATGTTTTAATATATCTAATCTTTGTACAAAAAGATGACTGACATGATTTTAATAATGAAACCGCCATTGTTGACAATTTCGGGAGACAGAACCCTAAAAATTAAAAATTACTCATGCGTCGAAAACGACCGCCCTGAATTAATCATGCCTTTGACTTAAAAGCTTTTACATTTGCCCTTTTTAATTTTCCTAAAATTTTTCTTTAAAGATATACATCCAAAGTGGCGCAGTGGTCGTCTTAAACGTTAATGGTTGCCGTGGTTGTTAGTTCTAATTTTATAAAGTGTAGCGATCCTATTTTATGGAAATTTATCCCGCATATAGTAAAGTAGGGATAGGGATCATATACCTATGTATGTATATAATATAATAAATATTTTAAATATCAGCCTATCTTTGTGTAGAATTCAATCAGAATTCAAATTGAAATCATCCCACGACGGCGCCAGCTCTAATCGAATTTATATATAATTTGTATGGCGCCACATTATTTAATATACTTAATAGTATTTATTGGGTTATTTTATTTAGCTTCTTGCTGTATCACATATATAACAGAGAAGGAACCTGTGGTTAAGACACTCCGCTCCCCACTTTCCCCCGAATTTTTGAAGCATTGCGTGTTGAGTGGCGGACCTCAACACCGTGGTTTGCCTTTGTACCAGAGCGTAGAAATGAAAATATTAATAAATAACAATTCACTCCTCCGAGTGGCAATCGAACCTACCACCGTCGCGTCTACAGTCACACCCTTGTGCGTCTCTAGCTTCATAAAATTAGTATAGATTAGACTGATTTAAATCGCTTATTCGAGCTGAAGAACGAGCTCAGTGGCGTGCCATTGGAGAGGCCTATGTCCAGCAGTGGACGAGGACAGGCTGATGATGACGATGATGATGATGATGATGATGAAATCACTTATTGTATAAATCGCGAATGAATCATAAAACACGGCGACAATACGATGTATACAAATATTAGTCCACTGAGTAAAATTTAATTAATACAAGCCAAAGTAAATATTTATATTTGAAACAAAGTTAATAATAACTTTTGACTATTTTTGATAGATTAGTTAGTAAGGCGATGTGACATAGAGGAATAAGTTAATTTTATACAAAGAAAATAGAGAGATTTGAGAATGTCGTGGCGCAGGGGCGCAAAGGTGCGACTTTAATCGCGACAGTTGTGGAAGCAAGGTAGCAAGGCGCGGCGTTAAGTTCCGTCACTCAACACACAATACCTCGAGAATTAGACTTAAAGTTGGGAATGGAGGTTCTACTTCAACTAGGTTCTCATATTAGAAAATTTGGCGGAGAGCGGGGAACGAAATTTCTTAACATTAGGTTAATTCTGCCTAAGTTACAACCCTGCCACAAGAAACGAGAACCTATAATTTTTTATATGTAAATTGAAACATTATTTTGAGTTAAATCGAACCCGAAACCATACAATTAAGTAGTAGTAATTTCAACAGTGACAAAATTAATGTTAAATCACCAACAAAATACTTAATTGGAATAAAGAAATTCGTAACTAACAAATTCAAGGTATTCATGAGTAGACCTAGGTAACCTAAGTCTTTGCCATCACAAACTTTTGCTTAATTACGTTTGACCTTTATTCACTGTGTAATATATATGAGGTTAACCAAAGTGGTATAAGTTGGAAATGTTAATATTTTTTAATTTATTTGCTTCACGCTGTATCCCGCATATAGCACGGTAAACAGAGGGAACCTAATGCTCTATTCATTGCGAGTAAAGTAGTGGAACTCAACGCCGTCCTGTTTTATAAAAGAACGAGGAAATGAGAATAATTTCAATATAATCGCCGTCGTGGCCCAGCGTCGCGGTAGTTAACTGAAACCGCTATGGCTGTAGGTTCGTTTCATTATTGGAGCAATTAATATTTTCATTTTCTCGCTTTGATAAGAAGACAAGGCGTAGCGTTGAGTTCACTTTTTTATTTTTTATATTGATTTGAGATAGCTGAAAAATTTAAGTTATACCCCTTTTTATTTTCACCTGCGTCCTTTAACTTTTACGACTACAGAAGCTCGTTAGAATTAACAGGGCTTTTATTCTAAATAGCTTCACATTTGATGTGGTACAGGGTGGAATAAAAGGTTGTATTACTCAGGGATAATTGGTTCAAATGCCGAAACGATTAAATTTGGAAATTATTATAATATTTTTTTATGAATATTAGTAATAAAGTACTGTTAACAATTTTCCCCCATAGGAGGAGTTGAACACGCAATCTTAGCGTTAACAGTGAGACGCTGTGCCACTGCGCGATGATGGGCCATTTTTTTTTATTTATGTTTCAGTTCGTTTCTTCGTTACTGTAATAACAAAATTTTCTTCAATTTATCAACCATATTATCAGTTTTATATTATTTCCTTTGCAAATTAGATACAAAGGATGTTAATGTTTTTTTTAAACATTAAAACATTAACAATCTAGAGAAAATATACAAATCTGATATCTCTATGAAGAGATTCTTTAAATATTTTAATTTAATTTTTTTAGCTACTTTCTGCGTACGCGGGATATATCCCGCATACAGAAGAATACGCAGAGGGAACCTAGTGTTAAGATACTTTGTTTCTCACGCACCGGCCAATTTACGAGTCATTAAGTGTTGTGTGGCGGTACTCAACGCCGCGCTTTATCCACCATAGCGAGAAAATAAAAATAATTCATTCCTTTAAGCTGGAATCCAAAACCCACAACCTTTGAAGCGTTTATAATCAGACAGTTTTCTTTTTTTCAAAATTATACAAATGTAAAGAAAATATAAAAATCTGTAACTTAATGTAGCTCTATAGAAACATTTCTTGAATATTTTTGACAATTTATTCAATTGTTCGAAGGTTGCGCCTGGGGAAAAATTTAAGTACATTTTACTATATAACGAGCTGCCGTCGTTAGAAATAAATTGTTTATTTCCCAGCGGATTAAATACCGAGGCCGAGGCCATTGTGCATACCGGCACAACGTCTGACTGTAAACATGACGGTTGCAGGTTCAATTCCCTCTTTGGGGGATGAATTATTTCATTTTTCTCACCTGGTAAAAATAAAAAGGTCTCTGTAGCGTGGATATCTGGCAATTAACATGATGGAAAAATTGAGCGGTGCGTGAGGAACGGAATTTCCGAAATTCCGAAACCCATATATATCATGAGGAAACTTATTCCTAGGTAGGCTTAGAGTACCTACAGTTACAGGCCGTCATGGCGCAGTGGCATATGCGAAAGTAAACGCGACTAATGTGGGTTCGATTTCTACTCACAGAGTTCTGCCACTCGTTACGCCAATTCATCAGAATATGTGGGACGGAGTATCTTTACTAGGTTCCCTCTGCCTACCCTGCTATAAGCGGAATACAGTGTGAAGTTGAGAAAAAAAATAAATTATAGACTGAAGCTAGTATACGAATTCCACTTATATTTATACTAGCGGACCCGGACGCGGCTACGCCTGCTTATTTCAAGCATTATATTTCATAAGAATATAATTTCTATAGAAATATAATTCCAATCTAGATGAAATGCTAAAAGTGACTATTATATTTATTTTCATAAGGATGAATATCAAAATGACGCGGTAACGAACGCGGTCGCGTAGCGACGACGGTTGTTATTAACATGGCAGAATAAATTGCATGTCAAATTAGAAAGTATTTTAATTTATTAGTATATATGTGTAATGTTATATTATATAGCCTATAGCACTTCTGAAGAATGCAGCTTTCATACAAAACAAAAACATAGTAAATCGGACCAGTAGATCCAGAGATCTTAGCGTTCAAACAAACAAACAAACAAACAAACAAACAAACAAACAAACAAACAAACAAACAAACAAACAAACAAACTCTTCCGCTTTATTATATTAGTATAGATTGATAGTTCGTTAGAAGATGAGTTATTCTATTATTCTTAATTCATATTATTTTCATCACAAAAAGAATGTCCAAATAACAATCGTGGAACAAAAGAACTTGCTTAACATTATTGACTATTGAATTATTATCTAAGTAATAGGAACAAGTAGAATAAGAATTCGCTTTTATTACATCTTTAGATCGATTGTTGTGGGTTCGATCCACACTCGTGGGAATGAGCTTCTTATATTATCACGGTCTGGTAATTCAAATCGTGTTATTGAAGAGCCTAGAGGCTTTGCGTGTTAAGTGGCGGAACTTAACGCCGGGCTTTGCCTGGTTACCCGAGAGAGACAATTCAAATTCAAAATATTCTTTATTCAAATAGGCAATTATTATAAGCAGTTTTGAATCGTCGAATGAACATATGAACAAAAAGCTACCACCGGTTCGGAAGGCAGTTCTGCTGAGAAGAGCCGGCAAGAAACTCAACAGTTGCTCTTTTTAAAATCAATGGTACAATCTGATGATGGAGTAATGCAATATAGCCTTGCTCAATAAATGGACTATCCAACACTAAAAAATAAAAGAAACTATTATTATACTCGAACCAGTAGTTCCAGAAATCAACTTCATAATATTAGATTTTTATTATATTAAATTTTAATTTATAAAATTATAAAGTAAGCTTCCATTCCGCGTTTTCTGTCAATTTAAAGGCATTACTTGAGGGCCTATTAAGTGGGATTCTCACTTAATAGGTCCCAAATAGAATTGAACCCACCACCATCACTTTTAAAGAATCTCTCATCTCAGCCACAATTGCTCAGCCACAATTGTTATATTTATTTATAGCATGTACTTATATACATATTATATGAATCCACATGTTAAAATAAATAAGAAAATTATAGAATCACGACAAAATGACGAACAAACATAATACTTATAATAAACAAAAAGCATTCAGATATTTTTTATCAGTCGCCTGCGTCTTATCATAGTGATAAGTGAGTGATAAGTGATAAGAAACGAGTGAAGTGAACCAACTCTGCTATCACATTTAAACTTTGAGAACTTTTTTTCCATGCTATCTCCTTCAAAAATGGTAGGTAGAAGAGGTTGTATATGAAAAAAATAGAACAAAATAACTTATATTATAAGTTATTATATAAATAGTAGCTTTTTCTTTAAATGCCAAAGAAATTAGCGCTTAATGCTTGCTTAGATACAATGCTTCATAAAAAAACCAATATAAAACTGGTTTACTGAAGTGATTTTGATGAGAATCACCGTTTGGGATAGATTTAGTAAAGGCACTATTCACTAATAGCAACTTGATAAATAAAGTTTTCAATATATATTTTTTTAAATAATGGAATATAAATTATAAATATTGAATAAAACATTTTTTTTTTCTTTATTATAAATAAAAAAAAAACATATTTATAGATTTTATAGTTTTAAGGGTTTACTGAAAAAACATGTGTGACATCACAATGAATTTAATTTTAAAATTTTTATTAAATATTTAAAATAATTTTAAATAGAACACGATATTATAGAAATAGCACAAAGCACAACGATGATATTTTTTTTAGAAACACGTGCACTTCTTCATCGTTTTTTTAGTCAATGAATAATTTTAAATAATAAACGTATAATAGTAATAAATTTATTATTATTATAAAAAAATATTTTTATAAATAGCTTGTAGTAAAGGGTAAATGTAAATATATGTGTGTATAACACAAAAACGGTAGCCCTATTGAAGGTTAAGTAATCGAAAGCAACGCTAAATCGTATGTCTTATCATATAAACATATATGTACATATATATATCAGTCGCTACTCCATTAAACTCGATCTCCAGATCTTCGCATCCAACGGTCATCATCTCACTCAGCTTGAGGACATCCTACCGAGGATGCCGCTTGCGGAGGCGGGGTTTCCATTCCATAATACGTTTACAGAACGGTCAATTCCCCAATTCTTTGGGTTATGTCAACAGTTTTGGTTTTTTTGCTGGATTATCTCGTTTTCAATTAGATCCTTCATAAGTACTCCAGGCATAGTCTTTTCAATAGCTACTTACTCCCCATAGTTACTCCCCATGTTCATTCTTGGCTACATTCATCATAACACTTAAAGACATTTTATCTTAGGCCTTTTTGAATTTCTTTATTGTGATTTCCACTTAGAAGTTTTTTTTTCTAACTAGACATATTCCTGAAGAACTTCGAGAGGGACTCCGTTAAGTGCAATCGGTTCCAATTTGACGTATTCGTTAAACATAATCTTGGTTTTATTCAAGTTCATCCCAAGACCGATACGAGCAGAGCATTCATCCAAGCTGCTGAATTCCGCTTTCATCTGTAATAACATGTCATTTGCAGATAAAATTAAGTTCGCGAGGTATATTGAACATATCCTTCAATGCTTTAGTAAACAATTTGAGGAAAATTACTTCGCCTCGTCTCACTGCTCGATGTAATTCCTTCCTTCCTTGGATGGTCATAGTTTCCGCGTTTTAAAGACTTGATAATGATACCTAACACCTTGATAATGATATCAATAATCTACTTAGGATAGACCAGACTTAAACGGTATTTCTTATAGTCCACAAACGAAAGGTGTGGACTATAACAATTATATGTCGTCTGTATTATACCTTATCGTCTTTCCTTATACTCTTTATTCTAGAATATTAGTAGCCAAACTGTGTGAATGAGATCTATGATACCACATCTTCCACGAAGTCTGACATGTTCAAGGGCTTGGAACTCTTCAAGTTTACACTCAAGACGATTCATAATGACCTTGGTAAGCAACTTATAGACTTACTCTTACATGGAGCAAGAGTCATTGGAATTCTCCCGACACATTCATAAAATGTTATTGGACCCATATACAAAAATGAACCTACACCCTAAAGTCAAAGGTGTGTTATATAGAAAATACAAAACTATTGAACTATTTTTGATCCGATCAAAGTTTAATAAACACTCAAGATATTGTTTCTGAAACATAATTGGGTGCTTCAATATTTGTACTACGAAATTGGTTAAAGTAATTTTCTACGGTTACCGTGGTGGATGTATGAAGACGTATATTATTATAGGACTTTTGTTTTTTATTATTCAATATTTTTGTATGGAAATTGTCATATGTTCGAATACTAGACGATTTTTTTAGCTTCACGCTATATACAGCATAGTTAGTTTCTGGGTGGGAATCGAACCCAGAACAGTCGCATTTACAATGGCACGCTCGTGCCTTACAACACTACTGCGCTACAACGACTTCGGCTATGTTTTTGATCTTAAATATTTGCTTTAAAATTGGAACACAGTACAGTGTGAAACAGAAAAAAGAACAAAAGATAGAAAATAGCATCCTTAGGTGTTCCTAAATATTGTTGGAAAAAATCTTCTTATAAAATTTATATTCATTCATTTCACCAGACAGACGCTTAAATTGCCTTTTAAAATTAGTTTCCAACGCTATTTCGATACGCAAAATGAATGAATGGTTGTAACATTAAATTTTATGAAACTTTCCTTAAGTGATGGGGTAATGTTGTTTTTATATTCTCTTAAAAGTATGGATAAATTTACTATTTCATAATTACCAGACACTACAAAAACCACGTAGGTTTATGTTTTTTTTGGCTTCAAACTGTATCCCGCACGTCGCAGGATAGGCAGAGTGAACCTGGGAACTTATTATTAAGACGGGATATGATATATATGACATATGGATATATGTGCGGGATACACCGTAAAGCTAAAAACAATAAAAGTGGGTTAAAGTATTTTTCTACAACTATCGAAGAAGTGTCTAGAAACGTAAGTTCACCGCCTTCTGATAAGAACTTATGAAGTTATTCACTCAGAATATCTGTTAAATTGTAACTTACTTAACGTTTAAACTTTCGAAAGCTCTAATTTAAGTTAAAGCGATTTAAAATATAAGTTTCTATTTTATTTTGAAATATGTTATTTGATCTGCAAAGTTAGTTTAACTAAAGACCACTGGTTTTAGAAAAAAAAAGACATACTCGTATGTCTTTTTAAATATTTAAAATTCATAACAACATGTCTTTTCATTTTATTACGAGGCCAGTCGTGGCGCAGGGGCAGGGGGACTGTAAATGTGACAATATTTTCCTTTCATCGTTCTGGGAACGAGGTAAAGGGCGGCGTTGAACACCGCCACTCAATATGTAATACCTCAAGAATTCGTCGCAAGGTGAGAAACGGAAATGAGGTGAATGGAGTGTCGTAACTCTAAGTCCCCTCTACCCTGCTAAGTACGGTATGCAGCGTAACGATAAAGAAATAATTTCCGAAATTACAGTAACTATTAGTAAATATCTATGAATATTTAAGAAATTCAACAATATCGTTAAATTAGTTGTTATAGTATGTACATATATAGACTTTTTAAAATATACTATACCTTATTAGTAAAGTAGATAGCAAAGGCTTACATTTAGCTATGTCCTTAAAGTTCACGAAAAAAAATCCTAAATTTCACTTATAAAATAAATTATTCCCATTTTTTTTTGCCAAAAGTAGTTAAATATAAATAACATTAAGACTTTTTAATATAATTATGACTGTAATATAATATTATTACTATGATTATAATACTCTAACTATAAGTAACAAGTGCAGGTAAGTTTTGTTATTAAAAATACTTAAATCGATACATATATAAAATAATCGATAAAACAAGAATATTTTAAATTTAATTGATATTTTGTAATGTTTATTGATTATTATAAGTCAAAGTGACAAGACAAACTCGATTAAAACGATTTTCTATTTTTATCTAATTTATCTATCGATGTAAGTATTTCGTCTAATATTTTTTTTATGTTTACAATATAATAATCACATACTATAACCACAATAGATTTTAGATTTACAGCTTAACCATATTATAAACATGGATTTCTTTATTAAAAGACACATTATTGAAATACGATTTTACCAATGCGTACGGAAATGGGTTTTCACTGAAATATTTACCAATTCATCTAAATAATCAATTGCATGTATGCTTCGATGGTAAATTTACAGATATTTACCAATAGCAAGATTTTTTAAAGATTTTATTATTAATATAGACGATTTAAATCATTCAATTTCTCAAATCATAACAATATTCATTACATTACAGCAATATCCTAAATACGGAGTGTGTTACATTTCTAATGAAAGATATTTTTTTATTAAAACAATTTTTCTAGAATACTTACATTATTGAATTAATATTTGGTAAGTTTATAAATATTTAAATTATTAAATTTTTGTAGATACAAGAAAATCTCATTTCAGATACTCGTCAAATAAACTAATAACTTACCTATCAATAATAAAACGTAACATAGAATTGCCAATAACGTGTCTTTTACATTTTAGCTGACACTTTTCAAAGTGTCACTCTCATTTAACTGACACTTTCCAAAGTGTCAGTTAAATCCCACACCGGTCTAACTCACAGATGGCGTTTCTCCAGAACCGTTCGATATCGTTGGTGGATATGTACATCGATAATTCGGAGCCGTCCGAGAACGTCGGGCAAATACATTTCTCTTTGGAGTACGATTTCCAGAATACTACACTGATTTTGAGGATCATACAGGTGAGTGTTACTTATATTTTCTGGCAGTCGTGGCCCAGTGGTACAGCGTGTGCTTGTAAGCGCGATGGTTGTGGGATCGGTTCCTATTCTGGGGAATAAATTGCTTAATATTTATAAGAAAGGTACATACCAAGTATCTGTAGTTGTAAAGTATTTAAAAAAGGCTAGGTTTATACGGTTTGCCCTACTATTATACAGGAAATGGCTTGAAAAATCATAATGTTGTTATTTTCTTTACATTATTTGATTTCTAATGCGTCAATGATTTCCTCTAATTTTGAACGTAAACAAACGTTATCCACGTGTAAAATGTTCATACAAATATCACATGTCTTTTTAACATTGAATAGATAAATTTGCTTTGTTTTTCGTGTTTAAATGATTATTTTGAAGCCTCGACGTAGCTTTAAGGCCATCTTGATGCAGTGGCACAAGTATCTCCACGCACGACGGTGGTGGGTTAAATTCTCACTTTAGTGAATGAACTATTATTTATTAATATTGTAATTTCTTCGCTCTGGTAACATGGCAATGCGAAAATTTGGCAGTAAGTGGGGAACGTAGTGTATTAACACTAGGTGCCCTCTACTTACCCTGTTAAATATAGCGTGAACCTGACATCTGGCTGAAATAACAATGAAGTCAGGTAGGTACAGTAGATTAAGTTATATTATTAAGTTATTGTTTCTTCCTGAGAAAAATGTGTATTAAAAACATTATAATAAGTTCTACTTATCGTAAAAATCTATAAAATTTAATTGAAAATTCTGCCATTGCCTTGACATTTGCCCCACCCAACCACTTTATCAATACTTACCCTACCACTTACCCTAACATTTAGTTATATATTGACAATATTTTCCCTACCAGGGCAAAGAACTACCAGCAAAGGATTTAAGTGGCACTTCCGACCCCTACGTGAGGGTAACACTGCTACCAGATAAGAAACACCGTCTTGAAACCAAAATAAAACGCCGCACTTTGAATCCAAGGTGGAATGAGACATTCTATTTCGAAGGTTTCCCCATACAAAAACTACAAAGTCGGGTAAGTTTTTTTTATGTTATTAAGAATAATAAGAAACCATCGTGCCACACAGTGGTGATTGTAAGCGCGAGGGTCACGGGTTCGATTCCTAATCGAGGGGATTAGTTTATTTGCTCGCTTTGATAGAAAAGACAAAATGTGGCATTGAAGAATTGCTAGAATTCGGCGGAAAGTCGAGAGCGGAGTGTCTTGACACTACGGTCACTCTGCCTACCCTGCTACATACATGCAGGATACAGCATGAAACTGAAAAGAAATTGTATTTTAATTTAATCTTTCAGTATATATTTAAGTCTTATTACAAACAAGTTCATTAATTTAGATAATGTAATAAAATTTTAGTAGAGATTGTACGTGAGTGTTTTACTTGAGATGTTATTTGATGATGATTATTATTATTATTTTATACAAATATATAAAATCAATTACGTTTAAAGGTCAATTATATTAGGATGGTAAAAGGTATATATATTCCCTGAAAGGTTAGCATATTATTATTAACTTCTATTCAATTCTAGATATAATTATAGTTAGATTATTTTCGTTTTAAATAAACTAGTCTAAATCTATCATTGCATACATTAATAGATTTTTACATCGTATGCTTGTATGTTTGCCTATAAATTTCTCGGAAACTAAAATTCATATAGAGATCCTTTTTGACTAAGAAAACAATCCAAGTCTCATCAAAATAGATTTATTAATTTTTGAATGAGATTATTTACAATCCTACTAATATTATAAGTGTGAAAATTTGTGATAGACGATTTAAATGTAGATTATATTTATATGAAAGGAAAAGAACTAATTTTGTACTATTTATCTATAATATCAAAATTAGTTTAAACTTAAGCAGACGAAGCTGCGTTTTGGTCACTAGTTATAGATATTTTTAAAATAAAGCTATATCAATTAAAACATGTATACAGACTGACTGAAAATCTTTAATTCCAGGTACTACATTTGCACGTGTTCGACTATGATCGTTTCTCACGAGATGACTCCATCGGTGAAGTCTTCTTGCCCTTATGCCAGGTATTTTTCTATAGTAAAATATTCAGAAATAACTAAGAACATCTCCAAAATTAGACGAGGTGGGGGAACCAGAGTGTCTCAATACTACTTTTTCTTTCATTACACTTTGAATTTATTAGAAGATAAAGATCTTTCTGATAATGATAATGATCTTTTTACAAAAAGTGTAAATAAAAGTAAAATATAAATATTAAGTAGAAGTAAAGAAAGGTATTAAGTAGAATAAAAATTTTAACATTCCAGGTTGATTTAAGCGAGAAACCCTCATTCTGGAAAGCACTGAAACCACCAGCCAAGGATAAATGCGGAGAGCTGCTCACATCACTCTGCTATCATCCAAGCAATAGTGTCTTGACTCTCACTTTATTGAAAGCTAGGAATTTGAAGGCAAAAGATATTAATGGAAAATCAGGTATGTATTTTTTTAGCTTCGCGTTGTATCCCACAAATAATATAGGGGGAGATAAGGGGAACCTGCAGAAAATCTTATCACCAAAGCGAGGAAATAAGAATAGTTTATTACTCCAAATGGAAATTGAACTCACAATCGTCACGTTTACAATCATAATCTAAATTTATAAATATTTCTAACATATACTTAATGTTTTTGAAACACACCTTCATAAGTTAAATAAAAGATCAGAAAATTTAAAAGGCTCACACAGTAAATTTTCATTTACTGTGTCATAATGAAGAATAACTGTAGTTACATTTGCGGAGTGTCCATTTCGTTGTAATATAACTTTTGTTATTCATGAAGTAATTGTAAAATAACCTTTTTTTTATTATAATTAAATGTTAAAGCAATCTTATGTGTTTTAAAACTAGTTTTACCTTTCGGCTTCGCCCGCCTGGTAAAGAGGAAATATCAAAAAGTTGTATATATTACATGACACATTCTTAGTGCTTGAGTTCGATAAACGTAATTTAATATAGATAATAAATTTATTTAATACAAACCAATAGCTCCTGAGATCAAACAAGCATACAGGTTTATAATATTAGTATGTATAGATAACACACTATCTCGTCTCGCACATTTCAGGGTAGGAAAAGAGAATTTAGTGATAAGACACTCCACTTTATATCTTTGTGGACTATGGTTTAGTCAGTGTATTCTCAATCTAAAAAATCTGTACGTAGTATCTAATCTATATCTCCTTATGTAGATTAAGACAATTGCGCCTGTAATATTTTAATAGCAAAGACACCTTAAATATAACGGTTTTAGAATATAATAAAGCAGTTAACTATTTATTTTATATTTTTTTATTTAAAATTAAAAACTATTATGACATTATCACTAGATTCTCTCCAATTACCCTGTTATAATAGTATGTGTACAAGATATATTTATTTCTAGCTTCACGCACCCAGTGGTTATCAAACCCACAACCTTTACACTTACAGTCGCACCTCTGTGCCCCTGCACCATAACGACCTCTGTATCTCTATTTTAAGATAATAAGTCTCAATTCAAAAAAAAAAAAAAATTATGCCTAACTCCCATAAATCAAGGCCATCTGAAACCGACACCAATTAAGCATTTCATTTGGAACTCGATCGTTTGGCTGACGTTATCACATTAATGACTGTTTGGGGAATTATAAAGTATTAGTAATAAATTTCTATTTTTTTATCTCTTGTAATTACTAAAAAGAGCAACCAACAAACCAAATTAATGATGTTTTAAATATCTATAATAAAAGTGGGGCAATCTCAGAAATAATACGTTTTACTAAGTGTATAAAAATCATGTAGCGGGATTTGAACTTAGGTCTCTTATAAGCATCTCTGTGGGACGATTTTAACAAATTTCCGCTAGACAAATTAAATAATAATTATCTAGAAATTAATGAATGTTAAAATATACTCGAGGACAGTGAAAAAAAATTTAAATAACTTAATAATGTTAATATGCTAAACTATTAACAGTCCACAAATAACTTCCAAGAAAAAGGAGAAATGAGTTTTAAAACAGACGTATTTTTTGGGATTGCCTAAAAACGCAATGTTGGGCAGGATGGTGCGAATTATTACTATAATTCCTCTGGTTCGATATAGTGTTTAATTCAGTCCACATATAGGGTCATAAAAAATATTAGAAAGTAGAAGTGGTATGTATTTTAAATAAATTACCGAAGAAAATTTTTATTTAGTATATTTTTTTCTAAAAATAAACAGCTTTCTAAATTAAATTACAGATCCCTACGTAAAAGTCTGGCTTCAGTTCGGAGACAAACGTATAGAGAAACGCAAAACGGCGGTCTTCAAATGCACCCTAAACCCAGTGTTCAACGATTCCTTCTCGTTCAACGTACCCTGGGAGAAGATTAGGGAGTGCTCCCTGGATGTCCAGGTCATGGATTTCGATAATATTGGAAGAAACGAGCTGATTGGAAGAATACTATTGGCTGGTGAGTTAGAAACTGCAGTCCTAATTGTTATTACATAATAGGTTTATTAAAAAAAATATAGCCGCAGAAAAATAATCAATTTAACCATATTTTCAGGTAAAAATGGTTCCGGAGCAACGGAAACAAAACACTGGCAGGACATGATAACCAAACCACGACAGACCATCGTACAATGGCACCGCCTGAAGCCCGAATAAAATGTTACATGGGGCCTTTTCGACCCATACATATTAGATTTATATTAACGCTATAATTACTTTACTTGTTATATAATTAGAGAGGAAAAAAAAATCCATTACTATGGCTGTTGGGTGATAATTTCGTTTACGTTTCACGCGTGGTGGGTTTCAATCCCAACCTAAGAGGCCTTGCCCAGAAATGGGATGTTATAGCGAAATATTTGTCTTTTTTGTATTTGTATGTATGGGGAGAAATTATAAATATGGCAGTTCTTGGAATTTTTTAAAATTATTTTAGTAATATTATATTTATGTGTTTCTTGGCATATTTAGTGAAGCAAGTATAGTTATGCAATTTTGGTACATTTTGGAGTGTGCAAAATTGCTGTTAAAATATAAAGGTTTCCACTCAACAGTGGATGTGTCTGTATGGAAGTGGAGAATGAAATGATTTTATTAGAATCTTTCCTACCCTTTGAATAACGAAGATATTTGAAGGAAAACAAATATTTTTGCAATATTATATAAAAAAATATAAAATAGAGCTGCCATGTCTATAGTTAAGGCCTTTATAAAAAAAACAAAATTGTCATAAGACTGAGCGGTTAAAAAAAAGTTTAAAAAAAACGACAAACTGAATCTCTTCGTCGGTATCATGGCTTAAAAGATGTCTAATTTTTTAAATATAACTTATAAAAAAAAACAAAGTTTAAATATTGACTTCTTTTATGAATATTAAATTTTATTGTTTTTTTTTTGGGATATGTTTTCTTTATTTATTGTATAATTATATCTTTGGTCGTGATATCGATATCTATCTATGGTCTTAGGCGCTATTTGGAATTGTTCATCTTCTTTCAACTTCTCTGACTTTCAATACAACACATTCTTCTCTAACTTTCATTGTTATGTACGTTAGAAAGAGATAGAACGATTTTATCTCGTTCGTTATATAGTGTAAAATTTAAAGTCAATGTTTCCCAAAGTTCCGTCTATGTAGGTTTTTTTTTATATATTCTTTTTAATTAGCGCCTGATCATTTTTTATGAAAGAAGCAGAATGGGATAGTTCTTACTACTTGTTTATAATTAATTGCTATTTTTAGTATATTTTTTAAAAAAATATGTGGCAATTCTAGTACTTAACCTGGCATTCAAAATGCTTAACAATTATTTAGATTTGGTTCAAACGAATATTGTAGATATATTTGGTGCTATTTTATTTATTTTTTGATAATATTATTTTTTATTTGTTTTTTATTTTTAAAAAATTACTTTTATCGATTTTGACGAAATTATCTTATTCTATACTAAACTATAATCATTGACGTTGTACGTGTTGAAAAAATTCAATGTTAAGATTTTTAATAAGTGGTTAGAAATATATTGTAATTAATTGTTAAAATGTAAAAATTATTGAGAAAAGGTCGCATAAAGTCGCACAAAATGAGTAGATCGTTATTAGAATGTTTTTTTTTTTAGTTTAACCGTTTCAATATTTGCGTAACAGTGTTTTTTTTTAATAGAAAAGAGAAACAACGACAACTGCCAACTGTCAAACGCAAGTGTCAAAATTATAATTTTAAATATTTATAATTTTAAACATTTATACATACGTAGCTCGAATTAGAAGATACATTCTAAATTAAATGTAATTTAATAATATTTAATATTTATAACGTGGCGCAAGTTTAGGAAAGTCTGCCTGTACAAGCGATGATTGTAGGTTCGATGCCCACTCAGGTGAATAATTATATTTAAAATATTTTTTGTTACCCTGATCTGGGTAAAACGTGGTGTCATTTTTAATACGCTGTATTTTAAAACTAGTCGGAAAGTGGCGAACGGAGTGTTACACTAGGTACTCTCCGTGTACCCTGCTATATGCAATTGAAGCGTGAATATAAGGCAACAATGAAAAAAACGTTTAATTTCTATATATATATATATTATATAAATGTTAGTTTTTATTAGATATTGTTTATAAATGATAGTATATACGCTTGTTAAAAATGTTACGAAGCTTTTCAGTGATGTCGATTTCTTAGTTTCGGTGTTGATCCATACAAATAATATTGTATACATTTGTAACGGTTTTATAGAAAAAATGTAGTTTTATACACGTTCTGGGCTACACGATGATAAAAAAAAAACATCTTATACATATATATTATTCACGTGTAATCCAGGACTATGTAGATTGTTGTTTTAGACATTAGACAGGTTATATATAATATACCCTAGATGCAAACGCAGTACCCACTAAAACCCCCTGACCGAGCTTCTAAACCCGATTTTAGGAAATTGCCAACAAAAATTAAAGTAGTTTGTTAAGATAGACGTAGCAGAGTTGTTGATACCGATAGGCGAGGTAGTGAAATATATACCAATATAGTGATGTAACTCTTGTACCAGTGTCGATAATTAAAACAGTGTTAGTATGAAATAGATAACTTAGGAGAGAATCCACAATGTCCTGTGCTCTATATCTAATCATCATAACCCTAAAATGCTATATTTTTTACTCTCGAGTTTTTGAATGCGAGTGTAGTTTAATAAGGATGTGTCGGGATGTGCTTCTTTCATTATTTTTGCTATGCATTTTGATGTTTTTTTTTTAATCTATGTGCGCAATGCTTACTAGAAATAAGCATAGACACAGTTTGGACTACTCGATTTGTTCAAATAGAATAACCTCGTTAGTTCAGATCGAGCAGTCCTCTCTGAGTCACGGTAAGTCACTTCATTATTTGAAGCATATCTTCGGTAGTAGAAAATAAAAAAAAGTTAATGATAAGTATATAAAAAAGGTCAATATGAGAGGAATTATTCTATAAATGTATATAAAATAGTAATATTTTATTCGTCACGCAAGAATTTCAAGCAAAGTACCTGCTATTTTTTTACTCGTAACATTTTTTCGATTTCAAACCACTTCCGGACTCTACCTCTTTATATTATTTTGATAACTTACTTCACATTTACTAACTTCACGTTTCTTTTACTTATTTTCTCCATACATTCCTAGTTGTTATAATGTACAATATAGTGACATATCATTTTTTTACTTTCCATAAAGTAGCACTAATGATTGTGTCAATGGAATACAATTATACAGCCGTGCCCAACTGACAATTCAAATTTTAAAAACTTATTTCAATTTTATCTATACTAAACAATTTAAAAAATAATTATAACATTTTAAAATTATCTGTACAAATCATTCCATTGACACATTCAAATATATTTTCATGATGAAATATTTGTAAAAGATTGATATTTTTCACAAAAATAATAAAATTGTAATAAAACTTTTTTTTTCATTTTCGTTTTGAACTACTTAACTGTCAAATCAACAGATAAAATAAGAAATAAATATTTTCGCGGGCTTTCCAGTCGGCCATTTTGAATGCTTGATGACAGCTCAATTGTAACAGTTTTGATGCAAATCACAAATATTATTAGGGGAATTGTGATTTAAAGTATGTATAGTTGATTTATAGTAGTAAATATTTAAAAGGAGAAAAAAAAATAATATATAATATCATGTAACTAATATAAGTAAGTGTTTAGAAAATAGTGATGTTAAAATTGTATTTATGAACTGTTAAAGTAATTGGCTTGGCGGTAGCATTATAGAAGTTTTGTCGTTACATAAATACATACAGACGTACATACATATATACATTAATATATCGATTATTTTCAGTTCTTATATACATACATTTAGCTGTGTCTTTATACGTATTTAAAATGTTGAGAATTACTGTATTTATTATTATACTTGTGAGATTCATTATTCCCGAATAAATTATTGAGTTCAAGAAAGACTTTTTTATTTTGTCTTTGTTTGTTACTTTATTTTTGATTATCCGGATATTGTGTGTTGGGTTTTTTAGAGCAACTGAGCTGACTGAGAGTAGAACCTTCAATGCTTTCACACACTGTCACCACTTTCTTCTATAGGAACTAAGGATATATAGTATAACTAATAAACGTAAATAAAAATACAAACTTAGAAATTTTATATTTTTTATTGAATAACTTTTCTATTATTTTTATCAATATCACAAATGTTACTTATTAATAGGCAGTTATCAAGTAAAAAGGCCGATAAACTTCTAAAAAAAGTATTAAAAAAGCGACCGACAATGACCTATTAAATAGACAAAGGTCTATTCTGTTACGGCTTTGTGTAAAACGGAAATGGAAGCAAACAATAGGTAATTGTTAACAAATACTTAGAAAGTAATGTCGAATTGATATCTAAAAAAAAATTGTAACCGACGAAAGTAATAATTTAAATATCCTATCAATACCATTAAAATAGTCATACATAATCATGTATAAAGTAATATAAAAATATATCAAGATTTTGGAATAGTCCGAATGTCTGAAATATTTGGTTTAGAATTTTAGTCGGTTTTCAATTGTTGTTTGGAAATTTAGGCTTTAGCTTCTTCTTTGTTCTCCTCTTCGGGGGCTACTGGGAGTTTTGGGTATTCTAAGACAACGCCATCCTCGCAGGTAAAGATTGGGCAGCATCCAGGGAAAGGAGCGGTCTTGTTGGTCTTTTCTATAAAAGAAATAGAATGACATTATTAATATATCCAAACATTGTTTTTTTAGTGTTACAATTATTATTATCATGAACTTTTTCTTTTCATCAAGTCCAAAAATATTGAAAATAAGCCTAAATAAACTTACCAGAGTCGAGTTTGCACTTAGGATTAGGCACGGGCAGAGGTCCGCAGTCTTCGACCAGCTCAAGAAGCCTCTTAGGCTCATCCTGGCTGAGGACGCAAGTGCTGCGGCCACAGAACGGGGCGAGGTCCCAGGTGTTACCAACTTCTACTGTGGCGCAACGGGTTGACGCGAAGCAGAGGCCAGGGAAATCTAGAAGCAAGAATTAATTACGATTAGTATTTTAGTTAATCCTTTATGAAATAATTAGTCGAATCATTGGAGGAAACATTAATATTTATTTGAATGTGAAAAAGATTATTTGGCATTTATTTTGTATTTCTTCGTTTTCTATCCATCCGATATGTAAAGTGGTAGGCATAATAAAAGTTTTTCAAATACATTAGATATTATTATTAGCACCTGGCTGTAAACGTGGGTGTGAGTTCGATTCCTACTCGGAGTAACAAATTATTTTTTTATAGTGTCCAATTAGAAACATTCCCATTAAAATAGCCTTATACATACATGTCAATGATATTTAAATTATATATAAGTCCTAGATTGTTTCAAATGTATTAAGGTGTGGTAGAGTCTAGACTATGAATTGTAGAGCATGGACAGTGAGACCTTTAATAGGAAATATGGTAAATTACGCCTTATTTTATTGAAATAAAGTTTAAAATATATTGAAGTTCATTGAGAAAACGCAAAAGGGCTCGCTCTTTAAACATTTAGATTTTATCAAGTATATATAACAAGTGAACGAAACTGCTTAAGTTTGTTTGTTATCCATTTAATGTAGTAAGCATTTGACCAATACTAATATTTTTAGTTTTCCGCTCATAGAAGGGAAGGTGAATGAAACCCAATGCGTTCCCCAGACATCGCCCAATTTTCAAAACATTACGTGTTCAGTGCAGGAGCTCAACGCCGCACTTGACATTGTAAGCAGAGCAACGATGTAATCTAAAACCATCACATCTACAGTCAGACCCTGTGTTGCTGCGCCACGACGTGTCCATTAACAGGTACATATAATTATTTAGGTAACGTCGGTAGTTGCGAATTCGATTCTTTTTAAGGGTATAGTTATTTTCATTTCCTATTCATTAGAGGGGTAATGAATACAAAATGTATAGGACAATATACCTAGTGAAAAGAGTGAAAATCCCCAACAATAAACAAACTTCCATTTCTCCTACGCTCTGTTAGTTTTAGGACAATGCGTATATAACGGTATATTAACTAGACTGTGACATTACCATACATTATATGTGTGAAAGTTAAATCTATCATATAGAGCCCTATATTAAAAAAAATCTAGGTCTATGCGGCGTATGGCTGTAATAATTTTCCTCTAATTTCACTAAACCTACCCTGTTATTTGGTAAAAGCGTGAAGCTGTATATATTACATCTATATCTATAATAATTATATAAATTATAATAATATAAATAAATAATGATTCTTATTGTCATTGTGGGCATCATTATTTATGCTCCAATTCTGTCACCCGCCATGCGTAACGCGGTACGTGGGTTGTATTATATAAATATTTAACGTACAAGTTTCTATTTTTATACTAAAAAATGGTTTATTAAATAATAAAGTTATATCATTTTCTTTAAACAGAAAACGCTGTTTTACCGCAGCGGCTATGCACTACTTTTCACCCATTTGTTTCTGTTATCCGGGAATGTAAGTTTTTGAAACACTGCGTAATGAGTGGCGGAACTCAACTCCTCGCTTACCTCGTAACCAGAGCAAAGAAATGAAAATATTATATATTTCATTCTCCACAGTAGGAATCGTACCCATAACCGTCGCTTTTACAGCCATACGCTTACTTGCCCCTGCGGCAACACGCCCTCAACCCACTGATCTCATATAATGTACATAATATGTAAATCTATAAGTAAGTATAGCTTTTAAAACACTGTCATCTAGTGAAAGGATTTTCTTGGAACCAAGGTTACTTAACACGCCTATTGCAGTTATTCATGGTATTTAAATTTTTAATAGCACTATATAAATGTTTTATAGTCCTTACAATATTATCGAGGGTCGTGGATTCGAATTTGCGGTAGCCATATATTTTATAATGGCTCCAAAATTCGGCAGAAAGTGGGGAACGGAGTGCCTTAACACTAGGTTTCCTCTGCCAACCCTGCTGTGTGCGGGATACAGCGTGAAGCTCATTTTTTTAATACATTTTATAAGAATCTACTTTTTTGTTCATGAACATACAAGCATTAGGGCCATTTTCTCTAAATACCTACGATGAAATATAATAATAATATGATTTATTTTTCAGCTTCACGCTGTATCCCGCATATAGGGGAGGCAAAGAAAAGTAAGTGATAAAACACTCACGTCCTCACTTTTTACTCAATTTTTCGAAACAAGAAAGCAAGAAGAATAAGTTTTCTTCACTAGTTCCGTTCACAGCCAGATGTTCTATTTATATTTCTAAAATGCCAAACAAAGTGATGTATCTCTTCACTCTTTACTATTCAGCCCAATAATACCAAAAAACTAAAAAAATGTGGAGAAAAAATAAATAAATATCCTCAATTCTAAGACCAGTTCCACCAATTTCAATAAAATAAAAAAAAATATCCTTAGCGTGTTAATAAAAACATATTACCCAATCGATTATGACACAGTGATTCATAGTTCGGCGCAACTTGGCCTACATACTGACACACATCGAGAAACTTCTAAACTACTTTCACTTGCTCGCTTTAAATCCTTTAGCCAATGTTAAACTGTAACGTGAATTATTGCTTTTTTAATTTCACGTATCCCGCATACAGTAGTTTTTTTTTTAGTTTCACGCTTTATCACTCAAAGCAGGATAGGAGGAAGATGGTAAAGTTGTATGTGGTTGTGTTTTGAGTGGTGGAAAATGTGTAACTAGAAAATGAATTTTCATTATCTCGTTTTGTTGGTCAAAAATTTAAATATAATCATTCCTTTGAGAGTGAGTCGAACTCACAACCACCGTGTTTACAATCAAACGCTATATCTTTGTGCTACTATGGCATCTTTTAGGAATTTTCTGCATATAGCAAAGAGAATCTAGTAGTGTCAAGTCATTCCTTTCTTCACTTAAAAGCTTTCTGCTAAAGCATTTCTCGGAGTCATGTCTTCAATTACTTTCATTTAACAATTGAATTACAGTCAAATAAATCACAATTTCGTATTGCAAGTGAAAGGTAAAGTTAAGATGTGTCTATACAGTACACTCGATGGTTGTGGGTTCAATTTTAGTTTTAGTTTTTAAAATAAATAAAATCAAAGTGAACGTTAAATAAAAGAACTATGACTTCGTTACGTAAAACGGAATGTTATAAAAAAATGACAGCTCACCGCGCCGGTCGAGCTGGTAGCTTTATTGGTAAGAAATTTACTTGAATACGCAAAAACTATTGGGCTGTGGAACAAGAATTGGTGGGAACCAAAATTAGGTGAAGTTACTTAAGACTGGTTTTAGTTTGTTAACCTAATATTTTTGGATAACGAAATTATTTATTTTTAATCCTGCATATAGCAGGTTAGGCACACACATTTTTGTTTTTATTTTTTTATCATAATTAGCACAAATATGAATCAACTTCAAAATTCCTTATTAAACAATTAATTACATTTAATTATTTAAAAAAACATGTCGTGTATAAATCGAACCCGTAACAAACGCGTAACAAATTTATCACCATTTATCTTTTTGAACGAAAGGAAATCACGATTCCGAATCGATTTCACTTTCTCATTGTACTGAACATCTTTTATTGTCTCTTACTATTATACAGTTAACATTAGTAATTTATGTTTTTTATTCAGCTTCACGCTGTATCCCGCGTATCCTGTATCAGGTTAAGCAGAGAAAACTTAGAGTCAAAACACACTGTTCTCCACTTTCATTGCGAAAGTGCTTAAGTGGCGAAACACAACGCCCCCCACAATACAAGACTTTTAAGAATAAAAAATAAATTATATAAAAAATATTAAGATATTTACAAATTTAATATATTTTAAATTCAAAATTACGAGCTTATTGCAACATTGACCTTTAAAATAAAAATATTTCTGACCGTATGTATTAATTTATAAAAAATTTCTAGTAATTATAAATTAAAATTAGATATTCGAATATATAATTGGGTCCTAATCAACACCTAGGAATCTTTTTTTTTGTTGTAATTATTAAAGCCAGCGAAGCGAACGCTGGTTGGTAAGCGAAGTATTTTTTTAAATACTAATAATAAAAAATATGTGATATAGTAGATTTAAATTATTATTATTATTTTATTTTGTTTGCTCTTTAGCCAAGACCCGCATATAGTAGAGAAAACAAAAAACCTAGCAAACCTAGAACCTAGCACAAATACACTTAATTTTCCGCTTTCGAGCTGACGAGCTGTTGAGTGGCGAAACTCAACACCGCGTTTATAAGCAATTCCTTATATAAATTCGAACTTAAGAACTTTCAATGATTATTAACCTAAAGGCCAGCTTACCTTCACTCTACAAAATGACAGTCTCTTGACATTTAAAATGTAATCAATTTCCTACTTTACTAAATTTATTGGCTTATCATAATAAATGAGACGTAATTTTTATTTTATAAATCGTATGATATTTATTCTTAAAAAAAAATTAAGTATCGCATAGCGGTTTGTGAACGTGAGGTAAAAATAAAAAGATAAGACAAGTCACTCGTTTGGCCACCATTTCTCTTTCTTCTTTTTGGCTCGGCGAAAGTGAGAAACTCTTGTTTTTGTCTGTCTGTCGGTTTTGAGTAAAATGTTACTAAATATTAAGATTTTTCGAACCCTGTGTCTAATTTTGTATAACAAGACTTTTCAAATACTTTTTTACTGTACCATGAAGTGTTATTTACAGGTTAAAACCATTTTTTTACTTAAAAACTGTAATTATAATCCATAAATGGTAGTATATAGTACATTTTTTTATTAAACAAGTTTCTTATAATTAATTATTATTTTTTCAGTTTATTTTCAAGGAATGACTCAATTATTTATTACTTGTTACAGATATTTATTTTTTTAGTTTCCTGGTGGCCTTTACTGTAAAAGGCGTTGAGTCATGTAATGTAATCGAGTGTGATTGGCCACCTTACCTTGGTAGGTTCTAGAACCTACGATTCTACATGAAGTATGCTTCTATATTACGTATTAATTGTCTGAAGTTCTGGTGGTAAGCGAAGAACGGAGTGTCTTGACACTAGGTTATCCTTGTTTGCTAATTTACGGAAATAAAAAAGTAAGTTAAAAAAGAACAGTATAATATATAAATGTAATAAAAATTCTTATAATATTTCTAATAAATAATTTTACTATAACGAAAGGATTTGTCACTAGTAATTTAATATAAAATACCGAAATACATTTGTAGAGGGAACCTAGTGTTAAGACAGATTAATTAAAATATAAAATAATAAATATTTATTTTCCTGGAGTGGAGATCGAACCTCATATTTAGATTAAAAATCTGTATCTACCTTTTGTTAAAGGATTTACTATCAATTAAGCAATTTGTGGTTAGGGACGTATAAATAACCACAAGCTGTCGTTTAACTTGCGGATTTCCAAATGAATCGCTACAGTGGTTTTAAAAGGGAAGTAGTATTAAATTTTTTACTAAAAATGATGAGGATAAGGAGGAACCTTATGTTACTTTTAGATTACCATAAAAAAATTCAAATTGTAACATGTATGTATGGATATAGTAATAGTGATTTCACACTCTTCCTTTTAGTACTGATAAAAGTGATCAAAAAACATATTACTATTCTTTATTTAAATAAGTAATAGTATAAATATAATTTTTATGTAATATTTTCATAATATATTTGCTGTATTTTTAGACTTCACGCTGTATCAGATAGCAGGTAGTAAGAAAGACAAAGGGAAGTTTATGTTAAAACACTGTGCTATCCCCTTCCTTTTTATTTTTGGAGTTGAGAGATTTCCCGAAGGGGAACCGAACTTGTTACTATTTATGCACTGTGCCCAGATGGAGTCAATGTTATAAATTAGTGTTAATATTTCATAAACTACGTTAAGGAAAGTTGTTGCTTATTAAAAAAATGATTTATCGTGACCTAAATCTGATACTGCCCATTATGAATTACAACATTTACTGTTTGGAAGCATTCGATTACACACTTCCTATAATTTTGTTGCAACAATTTTAGAAATTATCTTTATTTATGGAAAATTTATATGAAATAGTATGTTTGTGTGTTTTTGAACTAATTTCTCGGTAACTAAAGCGCTATCAAAAAGGTTAAATATAACATATAACAAAATAACTCAGCATTTTGGCACTTAGCCATAAATCAACTGAGCACAATCACTATATATATTTGAAGAGCGTGAAAGTACGTGAAAGCAAGCTCTCTGTTTGTTGACATGAAATTAAATAGGCATTGCCTTTACAATTACTTATATAGTATACTCTATAGCACAGTTGAGACTTATACATAGGCTGGTATGGCTGTAGGTTCAAATAAATCATTATCGTCTTTCTATCATATTAAAAAGATGGTTCGAGTAATTATTATTATAATATTCTGATGTTTATAAAATAATAGGTATTACTAACCCTCTATGGGAGTATTTTAACTGGATCTTTTTTAAACATACAATTATCTCTTTTTTATCGTGCAACTTTCATGTGTTCTCCATACAACGTAACACTGGCGAAGTGGTTTTGTGCTCAACTGGCATGGACGCCATAATAGAAGAACAGAACAAAACATATTGTTAAGAAAATATTTTGAAGATAAGCAGATATCTATTTGTTTTGTTTTCCTAAAAAATCATCGTTAACTCCTTAATTCAAACATATTTCAGTTTGCCTCCAATGGAATTCAGATAGCTTAACGCAATGCGCTTCTATGAAATTTAATATATCATTAAAATTTATTAACATTCTTTGTTAAAATTTCAATTAAAATAAATTACATCGCATATAGGCGCTCCGTTTTCTGATTACTATTAAAAATTTTAAGGATCAAATCAAATATTATTGAAATACATAAATAAAATATATTGCAATATCACGTTATATCAATAAATTAAATACAATGAAATTTGATATGGAAAATGTTATTTTTTTTACATTCAGTAGTGTAAAGACACTATTCCCTATTTTCCACCGAATTCATGAGGTACTGAGTGGGAATGCAACCGTGTTTTGCTACAGTACAATTGCGCGCATATAAGTACAATTGCGCTATACTGGCTTTTATTTTTAATTATATTACAAAATATAAAATATTATGCAATAATTTAAACTTAACATTGAAAATTAAAAGTTATGCTCTACTTCATAATATGCGTTCACATTTTTTAGCCAATAAAAAAATAATAAGTATTAGTACTGGGAAGTAAAAATAAAGATTTATATGAATAACTTATATTTAAAAGTATTATAATATATATCAAGGCCACGTAACTGGTTTTAGATAGACAACTTTTATTGATCAACTGTCGTCATTAAAAATTTAAATTAATTTTGCTTATGTCAGTCATTTATTTCGAAACAATTAGCATATTATTATAACATAGAATAAGGATGTTACTACTTCGTTTACATAGTAGTTTTAGGTTCAAATATTTATAAAAATGTAAAGTGAAATTGAATATGTTTTGTCTATTTACAAATCAGTGTTAGCTTACATCGACGACTCTACACAGACAAACGATACAATTATATTATAATATTTATCATTCTTAAGTAATATCATTTTCTTATATAGATGAAGTAAAAAATAAATATTGCCGAATAAATAAAAATCACGTTTATAAAAAATATACTTTTATATTAAAATGAATGTTATCAAATAAGATATGTGTATAAAAGAATACAATTAAAATACAAGCCGCGAACTCGTTGATGTCTTAAATTTATAATTTATATAATAATCTTTAGTTTTTATATGGTAAATTATTAAATCATTAAGTAAACGTTTCATTAAATCATTATTAATTAATTAGCTACACCAATAGGGTTTCACGCTTTTTAGATTATTGTTATATTATAGCTAAATTATATAAAATCTTTACATAAATGAAAGCTTAATTAGTTATTCAGTTATTCTATGATATTTCTATAAAAAAATCATCTAAAAAAGGTTCAGCAGTTTTAGCGTGAAAGTGAACTGAACGTTATTTTTATATAAAAAATGATTCTTCAATATATGCAATATATAGATTAAAACAATATTAATGTAATATTTAATTTGATAGGATTAAATATGTAGAGTCATGACACTAGGCTTTTTATTTAGCGATACGTGAACAATACTAAAACAAAATTTCAAATATTATAAATATTTAAGGAAATATAGTTCGTTTATTTATTCTCCACTTTTTCGATTTTTAAATTAAGAAGTGAACTCTCTATTTCAAGCTGTTCCTTTGTATGGTTTTATTAAAAAATATACGACTATAATTGCATTCATTATAAGGTTTATGCACTATTACAAAATTACTGTAATTATCCAAGTATTAAGTAAATTGAGTATACAATACTTGTACGAATAAAACTCTTTGGTCACGCAATTTTTGCATAATGCATTTGTAATTTGAATTAGTGGTAATTATTTCCTTACTGTAAATATAGCTTATGATTATATGGACAATGTAATTTGTTGTAATATTACTTTTATATAATATTTTTTAAATTTAATATACAAACATAAATGCCAAATTAATTATTACTTCAATTCTTTAAAATTTTAAAAATATATATTTCTTGTAAAAACAATAATTTTTATTATAACTAACCTCTTAAAACATCAGCGGGGATCAACCGGCTGAAAGTCTTCGACTCCTCCTTTGCCTCTTCCGCCGCGAAGGCAAAAGATAGGACGGCGAGTACAATCAGATACTTCATCTTCACACAATTTATTTATAAAAAAATATTATGTTAAAAAGATAAAAAAACCGAGCGCGCCCGTGCACTGTTTACGGTGTTCCGTGATTGACTGAATCAAAATTTCAATTTTCCCGCCATTTTATGTCGATCTGACAGGCGGGGAGTGAGCGGCAAAATGGCGGTGGGTAGACAAGATGGCGCGTTTACGTTTCTTTTTTTATTGTTATATTATAAACTGTTTTTTGGCGTGAAGTTTTCTGTAGTAGTGTTAATACACTACGTTTTTTTTAAGTTGACAGTAGAGAATGTTTGATTGTGGATATTAACGCCGCTTTTGATTTGCTAAGAGAGAAGATGCAACCGTGACAAACAATTCGATTCCGTCTCGAAGAAAATAAATATTTAATATTTACATATCATCGCTCTGATCGAGGCAAAGTGCGGCGGTGAATTCCGCCTCTCAATGATGTGATGACAAGTTGAAAATGGAGGACGGAGGCGTTTTTCCCAGGATTCCCTCTGCTATGTGCGGAATACAGCGACAAGCAAAAACAGACCGCAAAAATAGTTCGAATCTATACCTACACTTTTCAACTTTCTTTGTTAAAAAATCGAGGAGTCCCTTTTTGAGGAGGAGGAGACATTTTTTGTTCTGTTTATTGATCCACAAAACAAAATACATTCACATAAAGAAGAAATCACAAACTTAGTAATTACACGTGTTTGCATTTTGCTAGATGTAGACACAGCATGCATTAAAAAATAAAGTTATTATAATATAATTATTTACTTTACAATTTAATGTATTTTTTGTTTTTTATTGTTTAATTATTTAATGTTTTTATGAAATGTCAGTTTAAATTTAAACGCCTTAATAAAAATATTTTATATTATATCTTTTTTAATTCACTATTAATAATAGTGTGTTAATATTGTTTCCTATAAGGCAATGCACTCTCATGAATGCTTTTAAAAATTAAATAGTTTTTATACAATTCTTGCTTTTACGGTAGTATATAATTATTTATTAATGAAAATTCAATAGCAGTTATAATCATAAATTATATTAGTATAAAAAATATTTATTCAATTGAACGTTAAGTTATGATGCCACTTTTACTTTATTTGTTTATTATTATAATCTAATTACTTTTACTTCACAGCGTGAGGCTGATTAATTAATTTTTATATTGTATAATAATAATATTAGTTACCCAACGCGGCTTCACCCGCTTTATCTATACGAATATTTATTTTATATTAACTAAGTGTATTTAGAGAAAACTGTTTAATTATTTTAGTATGTAAATTTAAACCTATGACTTTTCGCACCACAGTAAAAAAGTGAATGTCAATTTTAGCAAAGTATTGCTATTTTTTTTTCAGATATATTTTTCTCATTAATTTGAATTGCATCAAACAAAGATGTGAAAAATATATATATATATACACAATTATCGTGATATATTTAGGTTAAGTATTTTCATTTTCAGCTCTAGAAGACAAAGTGCGGCGTTGATTTCCGCAAAACTTACACGCAGTGTCACGAAAATAAGAGGAACAGTGAAAAACAGAGTGATTGAACACTAAGCCAACCATGCCTACCCTGCTATGTGCGAGATACAGCGTGATACTATTTATCGTTTAAGAGAATGTTAATATGAACAATAAGATGTTTTTAATGCAATTATTCTGTTTCAGGGTTGTATTGCAACAGTGGCATATTGTCTGTATGTGAACGTGTAAGTTGAATGCCTTTGCTTAATCCTTTGTTGAGATGGAAGTTTTTATAATGACAACTCCACAGTGGTGCAGTGAGTCAGTGCCTTGTAAACGCGATGGTAATAGGTGTGATTCCCAGTCAAAAATTATTTCTATAAACAAAAAACGTAAAAGTAAAGCAGATTTAAAGTAAGTAATAAGATTTTAAATTTCTGTAATTCAAATATTAATTAACTAAAGAAAAAAGTCCGGTAAAAACTTTTATTAAATAAAAGACGCTAGTAATAAAAAAAATGCATCATCTTCANTGCCTTGTAAACGCGATGGTAATAGGTATGATTCCCAGTCAAAAATTATTTCTATAAACAAAAAACGTAAAAGTAAAGCAGATTTAAAGTAAGTAATAAGATTTTAAATTTCTGTAATTCAAATATTAATTAACTAAAGAAAAAAGTCCGGTAAAAACTTTTATTAAATAAAAGACGCTAGTAATAAAAAAAATGCATCATCTTCATTCTCACGTCTGCTTCATTAAATAAAGGAGAATTCTGGAGGCATTGCGTATTAAACAAAATAAACTAAAACAATATAGTATATTTGCAATAATTAAAATTAATATAATGAAGTCAATTTAAATGATAATGTTATTATATTATAGGTACTACTGTATAAAAAAAGGTTAAGTTTTTAGGTTAGTTTTATTTTTTTATATTTTGTATATTTTAAATTTGCCCGAACCTAGAGAACTACTCGCTAACCATCATTTTAGTTAAGTTCTCGCGTTACACTGAGATTACGTCTCATTTCACACCTTCTAGTTTTCTCTTAATTATCATTTCATTGACTGTTCGCGTCACGTAATAATTTATTTACATTTTTTACTCTTAGATTGTCATTTCTCGACTATTTATTATACATTTTTAATAATTATTTTTATTTGTTTTTAGCTTCACGCTTCCCGCATATAGCAGGATAGGAGGGAAGCGGGGAATCTAATGTTAAGATACTATGTTTCCTTTAAGACGCTTCAGTTCCCCACTTTCTGCAAAATTTTAGCTCCATCTTCAGACCAGCTCGATGATACTATATTATAACTACCTAAGCTATGACAATACTCCGTCCAATTCAGATTAACTTTTTTAAAAATACTTTTATAAGTCAGTTATATAAGAAGAAAGCTCTCATAAAGCTTTAGAACTAAGTGTTTAGTTTTTTACAGCGTTGAGTTCCACCATTTAACACACGATACCTCCATGTTCCCTCTTCCTACCTTGCCAAGTGCGGGATACAGCGTGAAACTAATTTAAATTCACAGTTCTTTCACAATATTTTAGTTCAATATCAAAAGTCGTACTTTCTCTTTTCAATACAAAACTAAAAATCTAGACTATTTCCTATATATAATAGATCTATTTAAGGCGTGAAAGGTTCATTTGTAGAATTCACTTTTACCAATATAACCATATTTATATACAAGTATCTATCTATATTACGTCATCTTAGCGCAGTTAGGAATTACTAGGGACAAAAAGCGGCTTCGCCCGCTTAAACATAGATAGTTAGATAGATTGTTATATTATGGCCAGATTATACAAAATTTTTACATGTTCTAACTCTGGTTGCAGAAATTTTTGAAAATAATCTATACGATTAACCTGATATACTATGACTGAAAATCAAAAATATTTTTTCAATTTTATCCAAGAGTTCTCGAGATTAACGTGCTTCACCGAACAAACAAGCTTTATAATATTCATTCATATATTTTCCAAATATGATTTGTATTCACAACAATCGCTTCAACGCACCACTGCACTTTCATAGCGCTTAAGGTTAGTCATTACTATTTACTGTGTTTGTATTTGAATATTGCTTTTTCTAAGAAAAACATTATATTTTTTATCTTTTTAGAGTTGTGGTTTTCGAGATAACCTTAAGTAATTTCCTTAACCGCACGTACTAAGTCACCTAAAATACTAAGTAGTTTGAAACTAGTTTTATTATAAGTTATCCTATATTTTATTTTAGCTATCTATTCCGTATCCCGCACATGGTGGGGTAGGCAGAGGGAACCTGGTAACCCAGCGTTAAGACACTCCGTTTCTATTGAGACACCTTTATTCTCCAATTTCCGTAGTTCTGGCATTGTGAGAGTGAGTGGTGGAACTCAACGCTGAACCTTGCCTCGTTACCAGAGCGAGAAAAAGTAATATAAAATATTTCATTCCCTCGAGTGGGAATCGAACTCACATACGTCGATTGTACCATAAATACGAACATGAACGTTTACCTAATTAAAAATCGAATCCACTACTGTCGCGTATAAAGTCAGACTCTCTCCAATTGCATCACAGTGATATCAAATGAATAATAGCTTTACTTTTAAAAAATCGTACAAAAATGTGAACGTAGCGCAATATTAACCCACGCCTTTTGGAAACCATCCAAGTTGCCAAAGTATTTTTCTTTCCTTACTAAGGCATAACACTTTTTTTTCACGCTTTATCCCGCACAGTGGGGTAAACTGACAGAACCTTGTATCAAACACTCCGTGCTTGTATTTTGGACTTAACGCCGGGCTATATCTTTCCAGAGTTCCCTCCCTTAACAATATTTTTCAATAACAATATGTCATTTCCTCGAATGAGCATAGAACCCACTACCATTACGCTTGCAGCCAGTTGGCCTATAATAATAAATCGATTCTAATTCTAGATCCAATCTAAGACCTACCAAAGATCAAATCTGGTAGTAATATTAGCATTATACTTAATGTCAAGTCAATCTTATAGCTTCAAGGTGAAGCTTATGGACTGGATACTAATGATGTTTATTAAATACTAACTATTATATACGACTTCACCCACGTGTTCAAATGAAAATAATTAAAAATTGTGACAGATTTTTTTCTCTTTTTTTTCTCGCTTCACGTTTTATCCCGCTCACAACAGGGTATGCAGATGGAACCCGTGTAAAGACATTCAGTTCCTCATTTTCCGCTGAATTCTGGAAGCATTGCGTGTTGAGTGGCAGAACTCTACGCTTCGCTCTGGCAGATAAAGCCAGGCTTAGAGTGCCGCCAAACAACATGCTATCTCTCGAAAATAGGGCGGATAACGAGTTGTCTTAACTCTTAACTATAATATAAGGTTCTTTCTGCGCATCCTGCTATGCTAGAAAATGTGTGGAACAGTTTTTTAGGGTTCCGTATCGAAAAGGTAAGACTCCTCTATTCATTCGTTTCTTTGTCTGTGTCCTATGAACCGTAATAGATAGTTGTAATTTTCAAAAATGATGTATTTCCGTTGCCGCTATAACAACAAGTACTAAAAAGCAGAATAAAATAAATATTTAAGAGGTCTACTAGACAATAATCTTGAATTTTTTGCCGTTTTTATAGATAATGTTTGGTATGGAACCCACCTTAAGTGAACCCGACTTGCACTTGGCCGTTGGTGTTTTTTTTTTGTATTTACTAATATTGTATAAGCTTATATCGAATGTGATTGTTGTAAATCTCTCGCATTAAACTCAAGGTGTATATATTGTACGGTTACTATGGATTAGGGAATTATTTATACGATATTGCCTCTTATTTTTAAGTGGATAGGGCTTATAACAGGTTAATATGTTGAAAATTGCAACTGCAACCTTTCTCTCACGATTATTTGTTTTTTACATGAAAACGATTATTTATTACAAGACAGTTCGATGATCTTTAATTTTTATGGCTTCACGCTGAATCCTGAATACAATGGTATCCCGGGAAGGCGGAGGAAACTTAGTGCTAAAACACTCCATCCCCAGTGCATGGTCCAATTTTAAGATATTGCATGTCATACTGTCTTGTTACCATGATGTCTTTTCACTGAATGGAAATCGAACCAACAACCTTACTAGGCTCTATATCTGTATTACGCATTCTGTGAAGCAAAAACCAAAAAACATTACTAGTTAAGAAATAAAACCTTTTTCCGTATTCGTAAATTTTGTTCAAAGCATGTTTGGTAAGATATATCTCGGGAACAAAAGGAAAGGGGTCTTTGCGCTCGTATATAGTAGTACTATACGCTACGTCACTGCACAAACAAATTTATTGCATTTAGAAAGTTCNCGAACAACCTTACTAGGCTCTATATCGAACAACCTTACTAGGCTCTATATCTGTATTACGCATTCTGTGAAGCAAAAACCAAAAAACATTACTACTTAAGAAATAAAACCTTTTTCCGTATTCGTAAATTTTGTTCAAAGCATGTTTGGTAAGATATATCTCGGGAACAAAAGGAAAGGGGTCTTTGCGCTCGTATATAGTAGTACTATACGCTACGTCACTGCACAAACAAATTTATTGCATTTAGAAAGTTCAAATTCGATATATACTTTGGGAATGTTGCCAATTACTTTAAAGATTTCGCGAAATTCTTCTTCTTCCTTTAGTAAAACGGAATTTTCCATTTTACTAAAAGTCCACGGAATCAAGTACAGTACGGTCAACAAATCGTGGCCGCTGTTAGCTTTAGATGGTTGTGCAGATTTGGCTTAAGATTTTTTCTTACTGTGAAAAAATTCAGAAAACCTACCTTCAGGGCGCCCACGACTAGTTGACCGTACTGTACTACGACGAATCAATTACAAGAGCTTTAATACTTTAAATTATAATAAATAAGTATTTATACAATAATAATGGAGTCATTTGCTATAGCACATTCCTGGCCCGGTTATGCAAAGTAAGATAAATAATAATAAGGACCATTTGATTGTGCCATAAATTTATATCTTTAATACACTTGTGGCGCGCTTACGTAATGTTTATTTTAATTATACGAGTATGCTATATATGAGGCCAGATACTTGTGAGGATTCTTCCCAATCAGGATGGTTAATTAGTTCCGCCACACAAAAATTAGGAGCAGAGAGTGTGATCACTAGAGTGCACTTCTTATACGGGATACAGAGTGAAGCTAAGAGAAATTCGAAATCGAACCCATAACCTACAGCGTTTACAGTTACACGCTTATGCTTCTGAACCACGACTGGCCTCGTAAATCGTATAATAACATATAAATATAGGAAATTTTTATATATTTGTCATTTTGTTCTGTTATATAATACCTACCTAATATTTAAAGCACTGGCCATTACGAATACAACCACAGCCTTAAAATATCGATTTCACCAATTTATCATCTTGTTCGAAGGAAAAAGTATAAACACTGTGGCTAGAAACCTTTAAGTATATTTAATTTTTAGGGTTCCGTACCTTTTAAGAAAAAAGGAATCCTTATAACATAATTTTGTTGTCCGTCTGTCTGTCTGTCAAGAGCCTTTATCTCAGAAACGCTTGGAGATATCGAGTTGAAATTCAATTCGTATTTTGACACTATAAATGGAATCAATAATAATAGGGTACTTCCGTACTTTAAGCGGAAAGTAAAAAAGTGTTTTAACACTAGGACGCCTTTCCTAAAAATATGTAAAGTAAAATATATATATTTAAATCAATTTACCTCGAAAACGTACTTTTATTAAAAAAAACTTGTCACCTCATCTGGTCCACTGGTCTGTGACGTCACAACGCACAATAACAACAGCATTCACGCTACAGAACACACGAGGGACGCGCCTTGACTCACTTTTGAAAGTTTTTTATAATGTCCAAAATATATGTTATTGTAAATAAGGAGTAAGTCAAGTATTTGATACTTTTTTAAAGCGTTACTCCTTCTTTATAACAGAGTGAGCATAGGGAACCTAGGGTTAGAACACTCCGTTCTCCACTTTCCGAGTTTTCGATTTATTACGATTAGATTGTGGAACTTAACGCCGCGCTTGAGCTTTATTACTGAGCGAAGAAATTAAACTATTAATAAATAATAATTCCATCCCCTGAGTTGGACTTGGAATCCATATGTATAAAATATTAAACTAAATTTGTGAACGTACATACATCCATAAATAATATTATTGACATTAATATTCATGGAACATGCACTTTGTTCTAGCCTTGTATTACTTCCTGATTAATTGCATAGACATTAAATGATAGTATTAAAATATAATCGATATGCGCTAAGATGGGCGTAAGAATAAGTGTCCAATGCCCACCCCATAATTATACAAACTATGCCCCGAATAATTCGAAATCCAGTCCAAATGTACTTTATCTATATGTCTGATAAAGGAGCCGGGTCCTGAATAGTGGAAGTCTACAGATGTCGTTAGTAAGTATTCAACTACGAGCGCAACACAGCTATATTTATATATTTTTAGTTCCACGTTATAGCACATAGCAAATTAAATAGAGGAACCCCGGGAACCTAGTGTTTTCCGGGAAAGTAGTGTTAAGACACTTTCAGTTCAACACTTTCCAACGCCTTGAAGCATTGCGTATCGAGAAGCAGAAATCAAACACATTTATTCCCACGAGCGGTAATCTTATCCACATCCGTCCCAATTAAAGTCGCACTTTTGAACCACTGGGCCACGACGATTATAGAGGCTATAATGTATTTTTTTTTATTATACAGAAGTTAAAATACATAATGGACAATATAATTTAAGAGTTAACCACATTTCAAGAGAACATAATACTAGGTCAATTTAAGGTCAGACCATATTAAGAGGAACTGTAAGCCTTTGTTTATTGTTTTGACGAAATACTCTAAAGGTCGGTTAANACGAGGGGCATTCAAAAAGTAAGTTTCGCTGGTCTGGCATTTTTAATGAGCACCATGTAGCGGGCTCACACTGAACATCGTGTCAGTTCTGGGTCTGCTGGTAAGATCGGCACCGATATTGATGACCAAAAATAGTTTTTTTAGCAGTCTGTCCTTGACAACAATGGTACCTCCATTGGAAAACGTGTCCAATATTGAATTGCGTGCAGTTATTTGATTTTTTACTGCTAAAGGACTAAATGGAAACGATATTCACAGTAAATTAGTACAAGTTTACGGTGACACTGTATGAGTGTGCAAATGTGCGACGATGGCGTACGATGAACAGCGAGCAGGACGACCAAAAACAGCCACTACGGACGAAGCTATCGATGCTCTTGAAAAAATCATTCAAGATGACAGACGACTGACTATTGATGATATTCTTGAATTGATTCCTTCTGATATGAGATTTGCCGAACTTCAATCTTTACAATCTTGAAAGATAAACTGGGTTACCGCAAAGTGTGTGCAAAACAGGACACATCTTTTTTAAGGAAGGTTTGCTTAAACTTCAACACAGACATAAAAAATGTATCCAAGTCGAAGGCGACTATGTAGAAAAATAGTTCATGTTTCAAATAATAAATAAATATGCATTTTTTAACCTAAAAATTGTTTTTAACATAATTAAAAAAATAGGGAAACTTACTTTTTGAATGCCCCTCGTAGATAATGAATTTGATACTTTCATTTATGTACACGTTCAGGTATAAAAGCAAAGTTCGTTCGTTGAGTCCGCTACTCAACAGGTTTCGAAAATTCAACGGAAACTAGGAACCGGAGTGTCTTAACACTAGGTTACCTCTGCCTATTAAAACAAAAAAAGATGAGTGGAAATAAACCTATAACTATTTCATTCTACCTAATATGATTTCTCATACATATTTGTAATAAATAAACAATGGCTTGTTGTTTCTAGAAGGATACATTAATTAGAACAGTTAGGTAATGAAATAACAAGTAGTTCTAGTTCTAGCTGTAAACGTTCAATACAACTCGGAGAAACCTGAAAAACCTGTTTTTATACATTGTTTTTACTACCTAATAAATACTGTTTTAATAAAAACAAATATATTTTTTAATAAAAAAATGTTAAATGTTATAAGTACAATTTCACTGATTCAGTATAAATACTGAAAAATTCATATTTTTAATTGTTATTACCAAAAATGATACGTATATTAATAAGACTGAATGCTTTAAAATTTTTATATAATATATTTACATTGTATATATATATGGACTTCCATTTCCGTCTTATTTTATTACAATTTTTTGTTTTAAGAAACCGAACTAATATTTATATCTTTGTTTTTTTTATTTCTTATGTATTATTAAAAAGTTTCATGAAAAAACGATGGAGTACTTAAAAAAGTAATAAATGAATCTATTATAAAAAAAATATGTTTTTACGTATTATATTCTCCTGCATATTGCAGGATAGTCTATTGTGTTCTGTTCCTTGACTATAGCATTCCCAATGTGCCAAATGACGTCACGATTTAAGGAGATCCTTGTAGAGTGACCAATGAGAACCAAGAAAGCTATTATTATGACTTTAATATATTTTACTTCCCTTTTTTTGGAACCTATACGTCGCGTTAGCGCCTTCAATTCATATTCATTCCATAATTCTTTTAACTCTAACTTTGGTGAGGAATCCTTAAATTAAAAATTATGTTTAAATTTAACTACAAGCTAAAAATTACAAGCAGTTAAACTTTATATTCACATAGGACAGTTACCTGTTGAGTTAACTAACGGAGTTAGCTCTAACTTTCATGTAACTTGCAATTACTGATATTAAGTATAATTACTTACAAAGTTAAGAGGACTTTCGAAATCTTTTATTGCTAGTTAAGCATAATATTGAAGAAAGTTTGCATAAGAAATATATGCATATTTTTACTCATTTAAAATAAAATTCGGAGTGTCTTAACACTCTGCCTATTCTGCTGTCTGTTGACACAGCGTGAACTTGATTTATTTTATTTTACATAGCAGTGTGAATACAAGAGCCATAATATAAGGTAATATAATATTTAAAAAACCGGACAAGCGCGAGTCAAGCTCGCCTACCGATGCGATGGCGCCGTACAAAAATTGGAGATCTCGATCTCTCTCTGAAATTTAAGCTTAACTTACTATGCTTGAATTTCAGAAAAAGCCTTTTTTCTTCTTAAGAAAAAATGGAACCCTGCCTGCCTGCCTGTCTGCCTCTCAAGAGCTTTATCTCAGGAACGCTTGAAGATATCGAATTCTTTGATTTCTTGAAAAAAAAATATTTCTTTTACTTAAAAAAAATATATGTCCGTTTATATTACAAAAAGAACGCGTATTTCGAGAGAGACCGACTAGCGCTAGTCCAGTTATTATTATTACAAATAATGAAGTGAGCGAGGGTTGACGAGCGAAGCGTGCTGTTGATCCAGTCTCCTATAGCTTTATAGGAGGACCTGATTACGTTGGATTTATACGAATATCCGATGTGGGAAAGAATAACTGAGTTATCTTTTCAAATAATAATAAATACACATTGCGTGTTAAGTAACTGAACTTAAGGTACAATTAACCTAACTAAATAGTTAAGCATTTATTTATAATTATAAATAAATATTTTTCAACTGTAATTTGGAGATATATATACATCGCGTGCAACCATTTTAAACACATAAATTGTTTATTATTTATTAACAAAATTAATGAACATCATTAATATATCGAAAATTATAAAACACACGCGAGCATCTTCACGCATTTGCAGGGTGAATAGAAAATGTACTCATAAATACATTGTCTAAGCAGACAATCCATATTATAAATATGAATTCTCCCCTAGATTCTATTTGAACCGCACATAATTACATTTATTTCAATTTGTATTAAAAACAACGAGTCCCCTTCAAAACATTGCATTATACTAATTATAACCTGTCCGATAACAATCTGTTCACAAATGACAAACAAATAAAACAAAGGCTCCAGCACATTGCCTTGCGGTACACCTCTCTAACAATAGTTGAACCCGTTGATGGTCATATTTTAATGAGATCGTAGAATGACATAAAAATGTCCATTGTTTTACGCTTTTGTCAATTTGCACCGTGAGATTTGTTAGAAAATATATTTCATTTTAAGAAACGAAATAAATTTTAGCACATATCCCAATTTGTATAAGCAATTCAGTTGAAATATGAGTTTTAAGGAGAAAAATACATACAGTTCTAAGACTGGTTAGTTTTGTTTTTAGAGTTCCGTACTTTTTAAGGAATAAAGGAATAAATGGTTAAAATGGGATCAAATAAAATTTAAAAAATATTATTACATACTCATAGTAATCAGTATTTACTCATTAAGAGAAAACGCAGTGTTATTTTCCTGTGGCAAGCAGATGTATCAATATTTCAAGGCCTACTCCACTAAATTCAAGATATGCGTGAAGGTGTTTAAACAAACAGACTTTAATCTAACTTATCCACGGTAAGCCATTTTTAATAAAACAAATAACTTTTGCAACGATGTTTAATTTGATAATTTCCGTGTCTTTATAAGTGAGTAGACTATTTGTATACTACATACATAGCTGTTAAGTAGAAAGCCTTTTTGGTGACTTTCACGAAGCTGAAAAATTATTATTTGCTTATATTTTGGTGATGGTTGTGAAGGCTGTAGTGGCGCAGCAGTTTCGTTTGTTGTGGGTTCAAGTCAAACTCTGAAAAATTTTATGTTTTTCTCTATTAATTTATCTGGTAATAAGACAAAGCTCGACAAGTCCTACAACTAAACATACAAGATCTTGAAAATTAAGCGGAAGGAAAGTTACGCATTTGGTCACAAATGTTTGGATTTATTCAGATTGCATATTAAAACGCCAAATTTTAATACATTACGTTTTGGGCGGCGGAACTCAACGTTGCAATCTGTTTTATCAGAATAGGGAAATGGTTAATTTAGTATTTAAAATATACCTATTTGATTCTCCGAATTTCATAGACAGATTTAGCCAGAAGCCAAACCTAAAACGTTGATGCCTAAAACGTTGTTGATGGCAGGCTGATGATGATGATGAATTATGTTTCATAAGTCATATACAACTCTTAGTTAATTCCAATTGACCACGGGAATCCAGCCATAAGTAAACGTTACTCATATTTAAAAGTCATAGCTTTGCCACCATTAAGTGAACGTCCAGCTCATTTTGTCTAGTATTTAAAGCTGAAATTAAAACACATTTCATTTCCTTGTAATTATCAAAGTCATTATAACCAAGGCAGCCGTTACGCCTAATATAAACCTCTCAGTTTTGAATTTTGTATGATCTTAATGTTCTTCCTGTAACTAATTATTATGTTATTCGCTAGATTTGTGTTAATTGAATGTTTTTGTTAATTAATTAATTTATATAGCAAACCCACATTATTTGTAGAATTGTTCAACTGAAGTGGCATTGAAACACAACTAAGAGAACCGATGGCTGTAGGTGCAGAAATATTTCTGTGTATATATAGCGGACTTTAACATCCAATTAACATTATCAGGTAGACCGATGCAGTGGCGTAGTTAGAGGGGTGCTAGCGGTGCGGTCGCAGCGGACATCAAAAGGAAAGGGGCATCAAAGTCGACGATTATTTTTTTTTAAAGGTTAGGTAAGGTAGGTAGGTAGGTAGCACATTTTAGTGTCTGACACTTGATCTACGTGAGAGTAGAAGACACTTTGGTTTTTTTTTTTAGACCTTAGACCATTTTAAAGGGCATCAAGTCCCCTAAGCCGCACCGGGCAGCAAATACCCTAGCTACGCCACTGGACCGGTGATATCAATGGAAGATATAACAAAGGTTACGTGAAGCCGCAGCTAGCGACCAGCGCAGGGTCTTTATAAAAATGAAATAATAGTTATGATAATTGAGATTTAGTTAAAATAAGGTATTGAACCTGACCTGACGAGTCAAATCATTAAGATGACACCAGCACCCAGAGATCTAAAAAATACCATACTAGTTTAGCATTGGAGGGGAAAGAATTTATTATCAATCAGAGATGAAGAATAGACTCAGGGTTTGACCAGCGCGACTGTCATAGTCGTAAAAAGCAACTCGGTGAATGTACTATTACACGTGAGCCAAAATTTAATTTCAACATGAATACGCAGATTTAATTCTTAACAAACATTTTAACTCCTTTCTAATGATAATTTTATGTATTTATTTATTTGTCAATTCACTCAAACAGTGGAAGAAACAAAGTTTTAAAACGCAACTGTCAAATGTCACGTTTATTAAATGTCTAATGAATATGGCATTGACTTTTATAATTCACTTATTGTTAGAGCCCTAGCACAAAAATAAAAAAAAAACAATATAAGTTTATATCCATGTACGATATACAATAATTGTTTCTGTATATTTTAATTTATTGATAATATTAATCTTAATGAAATCTCCACAAAAATATATAAAAAACAATACAAGAATCTTAGTTATCTAGGTTAAAGTTTATTCATGTTTTTTTTATGAACTTCATTCTATTAACTGCTATTTTTACTCTAGTATTTTTAATCTAGTGTCAAGACAATGCGTTCTCCGTTCTCCGTCAGAATTCGAGGCATTACACGATTTAACTTTCCCTCTCCTAAATATATATTTAATAAAATATAATTTCAAAATATTTATACAATACTATTTTACAAACACACCGATCGTTATGGCTATTTTCTACGACGACGCAGTACGTATAAAAGAATGCTTTGAAAGTATTGCCTTAAGAGGAAATCGAACTCATAGCCATGGCATATAACCTACAATCTTCGTCGTAAATACTTCAAACAAGCACGGCTACTGAACCTAATGTTACAAATGTTAAATAACAGTAAATATAGTTACTCAATAGCGAATGCTTATATTGAATTATTCATGTGTCTTACATCTTTATTATGTAAAATACAAAAAAAATTCACAATATAACTACGTAAGTGCAGAATTCTTTTTGTTACTTTCAATGAAATGACACTATTGTAGTACAATTAGGTTACGTATGTTTGTGGGTTTGATTTCCGTTCGATGAATAAAATGTCTTACTTTTTTAAAGGGAACCTGAGAACCTAATGTTAAGACTCTATTCCCCACTTTCCGAAGATTTTTCGAGACATTGTGTGTTTAGTGGCTGAACTCAACACCGGGCTTTGGCTGAAAATATTAAATGTACGAGTATAATTTTCTCTTTCTTTAAGTGAGAATCGACTATTGTACGTGTAGTATGTATGTATGTGGAAGATATGAGAAACTGGTTTTTTCACTACGTCTAAATGAAGAACAACAAGGTTATCCTATAGGGATTCGGTTTTTTTATTTTGAAATACGGAACCCTAACAACACACGATTATAATATGATTTTTCCCATAATAGCAACTTTAATTACTTATAATATTGCTATTATAATTACTTGCCTATCTCTAACAATGCAGATGCGATCTCGAAAATAGATAAAGGAATAAGGATATCCTCAACTACTCATTTAATTGTAATTAGTTTTTAACTGACTGTAAAAAAAGATTTGTTTCGTAATTAGATGGTATTTATATAATTTACTGAAAATAAAGTAAAATCTAGAAGAAGACAGAAAAGTGTAAATATATAAAAAAAATTACTGAACCTACAACTCAACAGGTGGAACCTAATTAAGACGCTACCTAGTTCTCTCAATTTTTGAGACATTACGTGTTGGATGACGGAGCTGAGCGCTGTGCTTTCTTCTTGGTCTTAGTCTCTTGGTCTTGTTACCAGAAGAAGGAAATCAAAGCAATTCATTTCCCCGAGTGAGAATCGATCGTTGCGTTTACAGATACTGCACCACGACCGAGCATTATTTATTCAATTTTTTCCATAGAAACTACCTGTAAGTACTACTTACCAGTAAAACCTATAATATAAAGCATTTTTTTTTATTAAACAAATTGATGAATATGTATTGTATGGTTAACTCGTACGGTTATTAATCTGAATTCGGTGCGGTCGATGTTGTCAGAGGCCACTTTCTAAAGTGACTCATTTGTGTGGCCACGAAATAAGAGGAGGAGAGATGTGATTTTGTTAAGATTAAGTTTTATTTATTATTTAACAGTAACGTTATATGAAAGGAATTAAATTCTTTTATAATAAATAAGATATTGAAATTAATTATTAAATTGTTACACATATATTTTTTTTCGTGCATGTATTTTTAACCATCCGGATATATTGCGAATATTCTGCACTTGTAGATAATTTTGAAGTATAATATAACTAAACTATATAAGTTTACCAGATTTGAATCTACAGCATTGTCGCCATAGTCAAATGGATGTAACTAGTCTAAAAGTCGATTCTTAATTCCCTTTTAACGTAACTTTTCTATTGTGTGCAATATAGCTAAAAATAATAACAAAACAAAGAACTCTATTGTGTTAAAATAATTGATCTCGACTTACATTTACAAAGTTATAACCAAATTAATAAAAAAAAAATGCAACTAGCAGGTCTTCTTACCACTCTTACAACTGACACTGGCTTCATATATATTTTTTACCATTGCTTCATCATTCATTCTCTCGGGCCCAAACCACCACCTCCACCACCATTCTCACTGTAACATTCTCGTTAGTACCTGGCGTATTATAATATTCCAAAAGCGTATTGATAAACGCGTTTTTAATGACTCTACAGATAAGATCATCGCAGACTCCGCGTCGGTTGAGCAACGCCACATCCGTTACCCTCTTTTAAACTTTAAATAATAAATGTAAAATAAAGCACCCTACGAAAATAATTTATTATAATACTAAATATATTATAACTTCATATTTATTCTCAAATAGTTTTTTTAAATATTTTATGTAAACACTGAACTTGTAGAATTATTTATATTTGCTTACTTTTCCATCTACAAAAATGTTTAAAAATTAAGCATGGAATGTACTGATATATTCAGTATTCCTTTTTTCATTTTGGACTAGTTTAGAGCCTTGGGTCGTGGTTAATATCTTTATAGTTGGTTTAGTAATTTTTGAAATATGGGTGAATATGAATATACTTCTGGAGAAGGGAGACATTTTAGGAGAAATTTTATTTTCGTAATTAATATTTATTACTTGAGGCCAATCGTGGCTCAGGGGTACAAGCGTGCGACTGTAAATGTGACCAGTTGTAGGTTCGATTCCCACTCGAGCAGATGAAATATTTAATATTTTTATTTCCTGGCGCTGGTAACGATTCAAAGCGCGGCGTTGAATTCCGCCACTCAATAAGCATTGCCTCCAGAGTCCGGAATTCGGCAGAAAGCGGAGAATGGAAACTCTGCCTACTCGCTATGTGAATAATATTATTATAATAAGTATTATTATATGCTTATGTTAAACATATAAAAATATTTCAGCAGTTAGCATAATATAATCATAACTTATTATGTGTATTTATAATATAAAATATACAATATGCTCTTCCTAATATACATAGTTATTAGTTTATAGTTTTTATTATATCACAGTTTTACAAGTCAGTGACGTCATACCGCTTTACTTAGTGTAAAATAACGTCGCTCTCTCTCCTCTCTACCGATGTACCGACATAATATAATATGAGTTCAGATCAGTTTTCGACGTAACGGTTTTCAATGACTTTAATGGTTGTGGGTGCCATTCCTGGGAGAATGAAATATTGAATATGTTTGGTTCTTTGTTCTGGCGTCGAGCCCAAGCGCGGCGTTCAGCGGAAAGTGAGGAACGGAAGTATCTGAACACTAGGTTCCTAGGTCCCCTCTGCCTACCATGCTATGGATAAAACGGCTAGAAAATATGCTTGCAGTCTGACTCTGAGTGTCTGAGTGGCTGACTGTGAAGGTGATAGTTATGGATTCGACTCCCACTCGCTCTCACTCTCTGTCACGGCACGGCTTTGGATTCTGACAATCAATATTTAATATTTTGAATTCAGGTAGAAAGTGTAGAACAGAGAATCCTCACTCCTAACACTCGATGAAAAATCTTTTTTTTTTTTTTACTATACCGTGTATTGCAAATACAAACTGTAGAGTCTTAAGGTAAGGTCTTATCTATCATTACGTTGCCACTTAACGTAAACGTAAAATTAATAATATTAGGTAATTTACTATGATAGTTGCGTGACGAACTAATGGTATTGCGTTTGGCAATCGTCGGATGTGATGCAATTTTAGAAATTCGTCCTTATGATATATTATAGCTATTATTGTATTAGTTAGTGGGTTCGAATTGTTGAATTTAATGTTCATTTCAGTTTATTATGTTAATTTATACCTACTTTTGTTATTATAATTATTTAAGGAGGCCAGTTGTGGCGCAGGGGCACAACGTGTGAATCTATACTGGTTATGGGTTCGATCCCCACTTGAGGAATTTAAATATTTATTTAAATGTATATTTCCATTTCTTCACTCTGATGTCGAGGCGAATCACGGCGTTGAGTTCCGCCACTCAACATGCAATGCGGGAGGATTCCAGAATTCAGGATTCAGGAGGACTTCAGAATTCGGCGGAAAGTGGGGAACTGAGTGCCTTAACACTAGGTCAATGTCAGGGTCATCCAATTTTAATAAAATTTGGAGTTTCCATTTCGTATATTCTAGAAACACTAAATTTGAGCGGAAGAGAGACCTTTATAGTGAAAGTAGACGTTTTAATACTGAGGTCGGCTGATATCACTCTGTTTCCTTATTATGTACTAAATCTTGAAATTTACACTTAACTTTATAGGTAATAATCTAAAAGGCGGACTGTCACTTTTATTCCGTTATATAACAAAGGCAATCAAAAAGAATTAAAGTTGAAATACAACAAAGAATATTAATTATGTAAGTACATATTATTTATCTTAAATCCCATGAGTCTTTTTTAAAGGTAGGCAGAGGGAAATTAGTGTTAAGACATTCCCTTTCACACTCTTACTTACTACCCAATTATCAAGATAATACGTATTGGGTAGCGGAACTCAACGCTGCACTTACATGAGAGAAATAAGAAGCAATATATTCTGCCCGATCCACGCTCTCCATGAGTCCCCTATAAGGAAGGAAGGAAGGAAGTCCCCAATACTCCTAAAAGTTCGCTCAAATTTATTTAGCTTTTTTCTTACATTCACATTAATATTATTATGTATGATAATATTAAAATTCAATTCTATCATCTACATTCATTTCACAACTGCACTTCTATGGCACAATTTCTTATAAAGATTGCAAGAGTCACTTAAAAGTGATCGTACAATATGTACCTTACACAACTACATTATTGTAATAACATACATAATGTGTCTAAGTACAAATGAAAAAACTCTATTTACCATTATGTTTACATTTTTTTTTTCAGTTTCACGCTGTATCCCGCACACAGCAGAGTAGACAGAGGGAATCTAGAGTTAAGACACTGCGTTCCCCACTTTCCTTCATTGGGACCTGAGTGTTCTCTTTTGTGTTAATAACCTTGGAATAATCTTCAATAAACTTAAGGTCTTACATAAATAGTCTACGGATATAATTATGACTAATTTTGGATTTCCTTAATTTTTGTCAAAACAAAATGACAGGAAATAGTTTATGATATACTCGTGTTGATAAAAGTTTGTGCGATACACGTTTCTATATGAGCATAATAAGGTTTGATAATTAAAAATATTGATGTTTTTTTCAACTTCCCGCTGTATATAGCAGAGAAGGCATAGAGAGCCTTGTTAATACTCCATTCCCCATTTTCCACCGAATTCTGAAGGCCTTGATACCATACCAGAGCGAAGAAATGAAAATATTACATATTTCATTCCCTCGAATGGAAATCGAACCCACAATCTGTCATGTTTAAAGTAGCATGCTTGTGTCCCTGCACTACGACTGGCCTCAACTTTTCCAAATATTCTCAAAATGGGTATCGAACCTACAACTATTGCGACAGCTATACATCACAAGGAGGCGACGATGACATCAACAATGTCATAATATAATAACATTTTTCCTCAACAAATATTACTTAAATGGCCACAGAGTGTACACATTGAAGTCAAGGCTTTGTATATTTAAAACACCATGAAGATATTATAGATATTATATGGAGGCCGTCTCAAGCGTGCGACTGTAAATGCGACTGGTAACTGGAAGAAGCTTTTTTAATCTGAAATTTTAAATAAGCCCGAATTTTCTCGAGAGAAAATCTGAAAATATAATGAAAATCAAACAAAAGAGAGCGAGTACTTTCGTCTTCCATAAACATATAGTAGCAGAAAGGTTCTCAAGAATTAATTCTCCTTAAAANATCCATAGCTCTTCGAATGTCATCTGTGACTTTTATTAGCGCAGTTGTAGTACTATGACCAGAACGAAAGCCTGATTGGAAAGGACTCAGAATGGAGTGATTGTTAACGAAGGTAATAAGTTGTTTATGTATAAGCTTTTCAAGGACTTTTGAAAGGAAAGTTTTCAAGGACTTTAGTAAAGAATTGGAACTCAACGTCGCAATATGCATTTCCTCAAGCTGGTATTTTATTATAAAACTATCGCTACGCTCGCGGCTTCGCCCGTGAAAACACTGAAGCAATCGTGTTTATATATAATACCTATATATTATGTAGTGCTAAAACGCAGCTTCGGTCGCCCTAACTTATTTAGCTTTTTTCTTATATTAACATTTATAATATTAAGTATGATGATATTAAAATTCAATTCCATCATCTACATTCATTTCACAACTACACTGTTATGGCATAATTTCTTGTAAAGATTGCAAGAGTCACTTAAAAGTGATCGTACAATATGTACCTTACACAACTATATTAATGTAATAACATACATAATATCTCTAAGTATCTACAAATAAAATTAATGAAAAAACTATATTTACCATTATGTTTACATTTTTTTTCACGCTCACTGCAGGGTAGACAGAGGGAATCTAGGGTTAAGACACTCCGTTCCCCACTTTCGTTCATTGGGACCTGAGTGTTCTCTTTTGTGTTAATAACCTTGGAACAATCTTCAATAAACTTAAGGTCTTACATAAATAGTCTACGGATATAATTATGACTAATTTTGGATTTCCTTAACTTTTGTCAAAACAAAATGACAGGAAATAGTTTATGATATACTCGTGTTGATAAAAGTTTGTGCGATACACGTTAGAAACGTTATGAGGATAATAAGGTGTGATAAATAAATATATTGAATATCTTTTTTCAGCTTCCCTCTGTACATAGGGCATAGGGAGCTTAGTGTTAACGCTCCAATCCCTACTTTCCACCGAATTCTCAAGGCATTGCGTATTAGCGGAACTCAACGCCGCGTTTTGCCTTGATACCAGAGCGAAGAAATGAAAATATTACATATTTCATTCCCTCGAATGGGAACCGAACCCACAATCTGTCACGTTTAAAGTAGCACGCTTTTGTCCCTGCGCTACGACTGGCGTCAACTTTTCCAAATATTCCCAAAATGGATATCGAACCTACAACTATTGCGACAATCATACACATCACAAGGAGGCGACGATGACGTCAACAATGTCATAATATAATAACATTTTTCCTCAACAAATATTACTTAAATGGCCACAGAGTGTACACATTGAAGTCAAGGCTTTGTATATTTAAAACACCATGAAGATATTATAGATATTATATGGAGGCCGTCTCAAGCGTGCAACTGTAAATGCGACTGGTAACTGGAAGAAGCTTTTTTAATCTGAAATTTTAAATAAGCCCGAATTTTCCCGAGAGAAAATCTGAAAATATAATGAAAATCAAGCAAAAGAGAGCGAGTACTTTCATCTTCCATAAACATATAGTACCAGAAAGGTTCTCAAGAATTAATTCTCCTTAAAATTAATCTTTTTTCTTTTTCTACAATTAAAAAACAGTATGATATTAGGACTAAAATATTTTAAAATAATTGAAACTTTGTATGTCTTACTATATAAGCAAATTTATTTACATTTACATATTGTGTATGTGCTTCTTCATTAAAAATTAATTTTTTTATCTCTTTTATAATACTTTTAATAAAGTAATAAATAATATGTTACAGAACATGATGTCACAGAAACAAAATGGTAAGCAGTACAATTCAATTTTAAGAATTTTTGATTTGCCATTTTAAATAATAAGTTATTTTTTAACTTTACAAAATAATAATAGTAAAAATTCATAAATAGTAAACAATATAAATGTTATTTAATTTATTTACTACGCTATTTAATGTTTTAATTTAACATATACATTTTCAATTATGGTAACATTAAAATGAAAAAAGAACATGACATTTATGTTGGCGTTACTGTAAAATTTTTAGTCTATGGATAAACCTTATCTATATGTATATTCCTTAGTGTGTGTTGCTCAACCGTACGTAAGATTTGTCATCGTTCTAATTCACATAAATAAAGTTTATTTTATAATAAATAGTACGCAATCGTTTCCTTAAAAACGTATTTAATATTATAAATTATTGTTTTAGTGTTTAATATACGTGACGTTGTGTTATTTTGTGTTCAAATCGAGTGAGTAAGGTGTACTAAACTATTAAAATGAATATATCAAGAAATCCGAAAACTACACCTATTACTGATGATTATGATATCTCAAACACCGTGCTCGGCCTTGGCATTAACGGAAAAGTAAGTATTTGAACACATCCTTTAAAATATATAATACGTTATCATTTTCCATAACTATTGTTTACATATATGACGTAAACTATCAAATTTAGAAAACTTTTTTATATTAATGTATGTATAAATAATTCTTAAGAACTTTAATAGGTGATTAATCTTTATTATTATCTATTTCCAATAATGAATGGATTCGTCAAAATATTTTAGCATTTAACTAATGAGATGTGATCAAAAAATTTTTGAAGGTTGACTCACAAATGCGTCCAAAGGCTATTATTGGCACGATATTCGTTTTAAAAATTGTTCTACTGCATAACGTTAACAATTTTATAACTTTTTTTTACTATGTAATTACACAAATAACCTCTAAGAATTAATTTAAATATATTTGCTTCCTGTAAAATACATTATATTTAATTAATTTAATGTTTTTTCTAAGGAACTGGTTATTTCTTACTTATCTAAGTATAAAAAAAATATAATTAATTGTAACATTTTTTATTTATATAACCATTGAGTTATATAAATATATTTACACTGTATCCAACAAATAGTAGGACAAGCAGGAAGAAGGTCTTGACAAAACATTCCATTCTCTGTCTCCTCAAATTTAAGGCAATACATGTTGAGTGGTTAAACTGAACACCCCACTGTATCTTGCCAGTACAGGTGAATAAAAATAGTTCATTTGTACCTAAAAATGTAATCAGATGTTTATAAGACATTTTTAAATAATATATAAATGTAAAAATTGTGAAAATATGACTAATAGTTTCATACTTCCTCGGGAGACTGATTATTTTCTCCACTCTCTTAGACAAAGTTAAGTTCTAATACTTATATTAATAGTAATATCTCGAACACCAAGTAGCACATGGGATTGAAGTGTCTTAACGCTAGATTCCTTCTACCAACTCTGCAATATGGGAAAAGGCTTTTTGTACAACATAAATAACCTTAATCAAATTGTTTATTTTTGCATTTAATGTTAAATTTAAAAGACATGATAACATTTAAGATAATTATAATAAAGCTCATATTAATAAAAAATTATAAAAATTGCACTTTTACATGATGGGCTAGGAAAGACATTAAAATTTATTATGCTTTTAATATGAATTGTTTTAAACAAGGCAAACACAGTGTTAAATATTCATTTTTGTTTTTTTTTATTGTGCAACTTTTGGTATAAAAAATGACACAATATACAAATAAACAATCCAGAAGTTTATTTATATATATATTTATACATACTATCATTTACAGACAGATAGTGAAATAATGTAGATCTTTTAGATATTATAACCTACTTTTTATCAAGTTGCAAGTTGTTATCACTTGAATGATAATATGCTATCACATTATAAATTTACTGAAATTAAATTCTTTAGTGCTAAGTTTTAAGATCATTTTTGGTTTACAATAGATTATAGTTGTTGAAAACTGTTCCCTTGGAGCGTAGAAAAATCACACTGTATCATAAAGCAGTATAGGCAGCTTTCGCACTTTTAGCCACAACGGCATCGTACAAGATGTGGGAATAGTAACTTAAGTACAACTTGTAATATTATAGGGGCTATATCTATAGGGTAAATAACCTTTCAAAGATATTAAGTTGGTACTTGATGTAATGACGTAATGTATGCGGGTTTAAAGTTTTCCTCCAGCCTCTTATCAATTGGAATAAAAATATAAAAATGAGTCACTGTTTTCTCTGTTTATTAAATTATTCTCTACAATTTTGTTTTTATATTTCACCGAGTGGGGATCGAACTCAACTGTCGCGTTCCAGTCACTCTTTTGTAACCATCATGACCTAGTAATAATACAAGTCATAAATAAGCAAACATAAAAACCTCATTGAAGCATCTTTTAAAATATTCAGCTCTAAGCGGGAATCGAACCTACATCCGATTGAAACCGATCTCAATTTAACGACAACATAAATCTAAATCAATTCGACTTCACCTTTTCAACTTAAAAGGTAACTTCCGCTCTATTGACGTGCATTAATGTTTTACGTTATCGCTAAATTATGCTAACGTCAAGATATTTCTTGCGTAGCTACTATTTTTATATATACGTATAATAATTATGAATGACGCGATTGATCCGTAAAACCCCCCTCTCTCATTGATTTTTATATTTTAAACTGCTATGGAAATAGATATATTTAGTTCCGTATAAAATATAAAGAGGACATCGTCGCGCAGCGCACAGCATCTGGCTGTAACAGTGACGAATGTGGGTTCGATTCCCACTCGGGTAAAATAAATTTGAGATCGGATTGCTTTGATACGAGGGCCTTCCAGGGTCTTCTTATTAAACTACGCTAACAGTTTAGCCTGTATAGCAGGATAAGCGTGAAGCTTTAGTTTCAAATAAAAAAAACCCTCGAGTGGGTGTCGAACCCACAACCACCGCTTGTACAATCACACACCGTCCCACGCGTTGGCGTCACGTATTGTATGAACGTAGAATACACCTTTGTCCTCGTTTCCGTCTGTCGTAACACGTATTTTAAGTCTTTTACTCATTTTCCTTTGAAGCGAATAATTTATAGAGCGTTAAGTAAAATGTAATAAAATTGAAAGAAATTCCGTGTTAAAGTACTAGTTATGACGTTGTCGTGTTAACTTTGTTATATTTACCGATAATAATAAATATCTGTTTTAACTCGCTATGGCAACAAATCAAAATATTCTTCATTCAAATAGCCACTATTATAAGCTATTTTGAATAATTTTTGACTATTGTAAGCACTTTTATTACCGGATGTATCTTTTGCAGTCTTGGATAAGGCTACGAATATAAGAATACTATATCGATCTCTGTTACAGATAATTAACATTAATTAGTTCATCGATTANTTTTAGCCACAACGGCATCGTACAAGATATGGGAAAAGTAACTTAAATACAACTTGTAATATTGTAGGGGCTATATCTATAGGGTAAATAACCTTTCAAAGATATTAAGTTGGTACTTGATGTAATGACGTAATGTATGCGGGTTTAAAGTTTTCCTCCAGCCTCTTATCAATTGGAATAAAAATATAAAAATGAGTCACTGTTTTCTCTGTCTATTAAATTATTCTCTTTATATTCCACCGGGATCGAACTCAACCGTCGTGTTACAGTCACTCCTCTGTGTCTAATATCCTAGTAATAATACAAGTCATAAATGACCAATCTTATACATTGAAGCGTCTTTTAAAATATTCTGCTCTAAGCGGTAATCGAACCAACATCCGATTGAAACCGATCCGAACGAAACGAGAACATAAATCTAAACCAATTCAACTTCACCTTTTCAACTTAAAAGGTAACTTCCGCTCTATTGACGTGCATTAATTTTTTACGTTATCGCTATATTATGCTCACGTCAAGATATTTCTTGCGTAGCTACTATTTTTATGTATACGTACAATAATTATGAATGACGCGATTGATCCGTAAAACCCCCCTCTCTCATTTTTATATTTTAAACTGCTATGGAAATAGATATATTTAGTAGTGACTGTAACAGTGACGAATGTGGGTTCTATTCCCACTCGGGTAAAAAAATTGACATCGGAGTGCTCTGATACGAGGACCTTCCAGGGTCTTCTTTTAGACTACGGTAACATTTTAGCCTGTATAGCAGGATAAGCGTGAAGCTTTAGCTTCAATTAAAAAAAATCCTCGGGTGGGTGTCGAATCCACAACCACCGCTTGTACAATCACACACCGTCCCACGCGTTGGCGTCACGTATTGTAGGTATATATACGTAGAATACACCTTTGTCCTCGTTTCCGTCTGTCGTAACACGTATTTTAAGTCTTTTACTCATTTTCCTTTGAAGCGAATAATTTATAGAGCGTTAAGTAAAATGTAATAAAATTGAAAGAAATTCCGTGTTAAAGTACTAGTTATGACGTTGTCGTGTTAACTTTGTTATATTTACCGATAATAATAAATATCTGTTTTAACTCGCTATGGCAACAAATCAAAATATTCTTCATTCAAATAGCCACTATTATAAGCTATTTTGAATAATTTTTGACTATTGTAAGCACTTTTATTACCGGATGTATCTTTTGCAGTCTTGGATAAGGCTACGAATATAAGAATACTATATCGATCTCTGTTACAGATAATTAACATTAATTAGTTCATCGATTAAGTTGGTTTTGTAGAATTTTGGCTGATATTTTTAGATTTTTGAGTGTATTATTTCCTAAAAAATCTTATTGACAGTCCCACTCTGGCTTCTTTAATATATGAAATTATAGTAAAAAAAATATACTGGTAAATGAAAGTTTATCGTCCAAACAATGATAATTATGAAATAAAGAAGACAGAAAACCTTGCATGAGTCATTGGTATCCCCCAAACACATTGTTTATCGGCTTATCATACTATCTATTTTTACTATTGTAATATAATATAACTAGTGGCTGTGAACGCGACGGTTTTGAGTTCGATTCCCACTCAGGGGAATTAACTATTTTCATTTCCTTGCTCTGATACCTAGACAATGCAGAACAAAGTGTGCCAACACTAGGTTCTCGCTGCCTACTCTGCTACATGCGGGATACATGAAGCTGAAAAAAATAAGCGTTGGGTAGTGATTCCCAATGTCAAATTTAGTTAATCAATCAACTCATTTTCACCGCCACCGCGTGATGATGGCCTGAATGCAGGAGTACATTTATGCCTGACTATTGGTTGGGATCTGTAATGACACATTCTGTGTTTTTAAGGTAACCCTGACCACAATGGGTTACATAAAAACGTTTCATTCACGTCCTATCATATATAGCCTACACATAGCCTCTTTCTATAAATAGAGAAAGCCTACGCAATATTTTTTACTACGAGCCAGTTCCCGAGATTAGCGTGTTCACCAAACATTTTTTTTCTCTTATTAATAATCCTATTAATATTATACATGTAAAGGTTAGCGAAGATGTATGTTTATTTAACTTTCATGCAAAAACTACTGACCGGGCTTAGATGAAGCCTGAGAGTATAATATAAATTATATATCTGAACAACACAAACACTACAAATGTATGTGATTTTTTTTTATAATTAAGCTATATTCTGACGATAAGTATAAGCGGGCGATGTCGCAGGAGGGTCGCTGTTATTAGTATAAATTGTAAAATATAAAGAAAAAGAATATAATAACACTCCGATTTTCACTTTCTCCCAAACTTTTCATAGTTTATATAGTAGACTACGTTTTTACATCAATCTCAATGTAAACAATTTAGATAAAAGATAAATATTAGTATGAACGTGTGTACTGCGCTGTACTGCAGCAGTAGTATACTATAGAATATATGTATTTATGTATGGAACTACGACGTAGTGATGAATAACTATAGTAGATGTTATCTTTGATCTATTCTATAGAAGTGAATTGAGAGTGTGCGATACGTGTTTATTAATACTAGCAATACTGTTTAGAATGTTAACTTTATTATATACATACAAATGCATAGGTAAATAAGTGGTTTAACTGATTTTAACTCAATATTTTTATTTGTTTTTTTTTGTTACTTATTTATTTAACTTCACCTGTATACCGTATACAGCAGGGTAGGCAGAATGAACCTAGTGTTGAGACGTTCCACTCTTCGCGGACCCCTGATTTTCGATATATTGCAAAACTCGTCCTATTTTTGAGATAGAATTAAAAAAGAAAATTATTGGAAATAAACCTATTTGAATATATCCATTGACTATAACTTTAATATAATATTAAATTATAACTACAGTTGTTGCTATTGGCAAGTAGGTACTGGACGTCACAATTGATAACGATTTGAGAGGAAAATATTTTCCTTTTAATTTATTTAATCACACGATTTGTGACGGTAAAGCGTATAGCGATACGTGGTCACGTATAAACTATTTATATTTTATAAACTACTAGCGACCCACACACGGCTTCGCCCGTGTGATCTTATATTGTACATTTTATATAAACTAAAGAGTTTGTCTCTTTTGTGTCTGTACATCAGAATAACACATAGACTACAAATTATTTAAAGAAATAATTTGTAGTCTATGTGTTATTCTGATGTACAGCTATATTACTATAAAGTTTCATCGAAATGTGTACAGTAGTTTTTGCGTAAAAGTGGAAGCCCCAGCCCCATCCCGCTGTATGCGAGACGCTTGAAACTAAGAAATAAGTCAAGTTATAGTACCAAAATAATTAATCAAAAGTACCTGCAATCTTGGAAGGTCGATTTGGTGCCTTGCTATATATAAACATGACCTTTACCCATTTCAAACTACGAAAATAGAAAGGAAGTTATATAAAAATTCTATAGACAACAAGACCATATTCTACAGCTTCACGCTTTTACCCGTATTGCAGGGTAGTCAAGAGGAAATTTAGTATTAAAACACTATTTTCGAGAAATTGTGTGTTGAGTGCGGGATCTCAATTCTGTTCTGTCTATCTTGTTAGCAAAGCAATGATGTAAAAATAAGTCATTCCCGAGTGGGAATTGAATCTACAACCCACACGTTCCCTAACATTTTCGATTTTCTTTTTAGTTTCACTCTGTATCCTGCACATATCAATAGCTTGCTCTTTCCAGGGTTTCATCTGACGATAGGCAGTAAACCTTGGGAACCTAATGTTAAGACCCTTCGGCCCCACTAAAACAACCGTCCGTTCGCCACTTGCAGTCGAAATCTGGCGGCATTGTTGGTTCCTTCCCCTCGAATCGAATCGAAATCGAACTCATACCGTTGCGTTACTATGACACTACTTTTCCTCGAGGAAAATACCACTTTCTCGCCGAGCTGTTATTTTACAATTACGTAGAATTCACACGACTAATAATACATTTCACGGTCAAATATTATATACAAATAGTTTGTAGAAAACGGTTAAAATACGTTTTCGTATCAATGAATAACGATGTGGGCGTCACGCGAGCCCGTACTATTGTGATGATTAGGAAAGGTATGTGTTGTGTTTGTGTAGGTATGTTCGTCTGTTACACTTTTATGCTTAAACTGCTGATCGGTTTTGGTAAAGATTGAACTGAAAGCTCTTAAATGGAGTAATGTCTCCCCCCACAGTACCCAATAACACCAGGAGAGATATTATTCAGGGAATACCACTTTGTAAACCTTGAATTCCTTTTCCCATGTAGCTGGAAATGATAAGAATTTACTAAGTAAATCGTGAAACAATATATTTTTTTTACTTTCCTTTGTGGGCAAACAACCTAGTGTTAAGGCACTCCGCACCCCACTTTCCGCCCAGTTTTCCTGGCGCAACTCACTTGTAGTGAGTGATTATATTTTAAATTAGTCACTAAATTTCCATATCATCGCGAGTATATCGAAATACGATGTATGTATGTATGTATGATTCACAGGTTTATCTTATGTTTGTATATCGATTGTCGTTATTCTCAATGGGTAGTACCTGTGTGACGTCATTAATTATAACGTCATACACGTATTATACATTCAAATTAAGTTATTTTTAGTGTTATCTTTAATGAGGATCATTTGTTAAAGTATATAACTATCTTATAATTTATATACAGGATGATTGGTTGATAGATATACTATATATTTTAGCTTCACGCTGTACCCCACACATAGCAGGATAGGCGCAGGGAATCTGGGAACCTAGTGTTAAGACACCCTGTTGCCATTGAACGGAAGTGCCTCCACTTTTCGTTGAGTTCTTATGGAACGCAACGTCAAGTCACCAGAGCAAAAAATTATAATATATATAAATATATCAAACCCCTCGAATGGGAATCGAACCTACAACCGTCGCGCTTACAGTCGCGCTTTTGTGGGCCCGCGTCAGAAAACGGCATTAAATACATTGTAAAATCATTAAAATTTAAATCAGTTCCAACTCTTACACCATGTAGCGTGGTCATTCAGAAAGAATATTAATATTGTTTTTCATTTAGTAGAGAAGTCAGTGATATGTCACTTCATTTATTAGGTACCTTCTGTCTGCTTATTTATAGATTTTTTATGGTCGTTGTCTTTTCGTCTCATGTTATAAATATCTATGGGTAATTAGAATGACTTCGAGGTGGTCCTTCTGCTCCATTTGCCTATCTCTTCGATAAAAAATATACTGTTTTGTCTTTATTCTTTTTAGCTTTACGCCGAACAGAGGGATTCTGGGAACCTAATGTTAAGATACACCGTTCCCATTAAAACACTTCCGTTGGTCACTTTCGTTCTGTCGAATTCTGGGAGCATTGCCTGGTTAAATGGCGAAATCCAACGCCACGCTTTGTCCCGTTTCCAGAGCGAGGAAAAGAAAAGGTCTTCCTGACCACCCCGCTAGGGATAAAGCGTGAACCTAAAAAAAGACGTGTCTGTTGTTCTTCACCTACAAAACTATTTTTGTCCAAAGTTCGTGTTATTATTGTGGAAGTCGAGACCAATATCTGTCTTAATGTACCCAGACCGGAAACACTTTTAAATTTATTTATATAAACATTTCCTTAAGTGGAATTGTAACTCATCTCATTGCGTAGTTATCGTTAGTCACCTTTGAACCATGCTATAATAAATAAAATTAATTATATGTGTTTTTAGCTTCACGCTGTATCCCGCATATAGCAGGGTAGGCCAAGGGAACCTTGTGTTTGGACACTCTTTTCTCCACTTTTCGCATTTTTTTGGGGATATTACATATGGAGTGGTGGAATTCAACGCAGCGCCTTGTTTTTTTTTATATCTATCTTAACGCATTTAGCAGGACAGTCAGGAGAAAGCCTAGTGTATTGACACTTCGCTCTATTGTTTGCTCATTTAATAGAAGCGTCTTCTGTTACCTTCTTCGCATCTTTTCTTACTACATTGCCAAAATAAAATTAAAGATCACCCATTTAGCATATATTCATATTATTATTTTTCTTTTATTTTCTTTCTTCCCAGGTAGTAGAATGCAAGGAAAAGAGAACAGGGGCCAAGCGAGCTTTGAAGGTGTTACACGACAGCGCGAAGGCGAGACGAGAAGTCGAGTTACACTGGCGCGCCAGTGGCTGCATACATATTGTTGAGGTATGTTATATGGACCATATGTTATACTAATATTTATAAAGCTGATGAGTTTGTTTGTGTTAACGAGATAATCTTAGGAACTCCTTTTTTCTCCTTTTGAAATGTAGAACCTTAAAAATTTTGGATATTTCACAAAGATGTAAGTTTAATAAAAATAAGAAAAGGTTATTCTAAGTTATTCACAATTATAATGTAGGAACGAATTTATATAGAACTGGAATAATAAAGAGCTTGACCTTTTAAAGTTCTGTGAATTGTTAATACAAAAGATAATATTATTCCAATTGATAATCTATATATATAAAAGGACTTGTCCTCACTGACTGAGGTAAGACGCACGCACAGCCGTAACCGCTCATGGTAGAAACGTGAAATTTGGACAGATGTTTACTTTCGTAATCTGGACATCCACTAAGAAGGGATTTTGGAAAATTTTAACCCTAAAGGGGCGAAACAGGGGTTGAAAGTTAGTATGGAAAAAAAATTAAATCGGCACCGATTCTTATAAAATTTGAAATTCAGACTCTTAAAAGTATTTAATTGAACACGTGTTTCATGGTTTTCTAGAATTNAAAATAACTTAAATATTTCCACCTTATGTTCTTTGGAACTATTTTTTTTGCTGTAGTATTATTATGCGACAGTTTCTAAATAAATATTGCTCTCTTATAATACCTTAACTATGTTTAGATTAAGATAATTTTAACGTTATATTAAAGTTACGCAATGTTATTATAGTAAAATGTTTCCTTTTTTAGTTTCACACTCTAACCCAAATAAACCAAGGTAGGCAGAGGGAACCTAGTGTTAAAACACTCCGTTACCCACTTTCCGTCGAATTTCAGAGAAATTGCATGTGGAGTGGCGGAACTCAACGCCGCACTTTGCCTAGACATCAGAGCAAAGAAATGAAAAATATAAATTTAAATAAATATTTCGGTTTCTCGAGTGGGGATCGAACCCACAACCAGTCGCAATATTCAATTATTACTTTTGTGTTTCCTAGCCATTATGGCAAAGTAGAATTGCCCTGGGGTTTTCCATAGGCAAGACAATAAATCGATGTAACATGAATATTTTGCTACGGCGGTGTTCCGGCCGTGACCCACTTGTGATAGGATAAGGATATTAAATTTAAACAATCGATATCGAGGGTTGAGGATTTTACTCACATATTTAGTCTTTTCTTGGGCTTATTATTTATTATTACCCCATCAAAAAATGGAATGGAAGGTGTATGTATACCAGAGTGCGTTTACCTGCAAAATTTTTCATATTTAATCTCCTCGAGTGTGAATCAAACTCACAACTTGTCGCGTTTAAAAAAATTAAGTTAATTTAAAAAAATAAATTTATTTAAAAAATTAATTGCAATACAACTTTCTTTTCAGATAATCGACGTATACGACAACACATACGGTGGCAAGCGCTGCTTACTGGTTGTGATGGAATGCATGGACGGCGGCGAGTTATTCCAAAGGATCCAGGATAATAGAGAAGGAGCTTTCACGGAGCGACAGGCTGCTGAGGTAAGGAAATGAAATGAAAAAACCATTCAAGCGTAAGGCACACTCGCCAAACAAGGGTTCCGTCAATTTTATGTGTGTAGATCAATAGTACGTAGCTTACATGGTCGTAGGAATAGCGGGGCCGCGTGGTCCGTGCCCATCCCAGAAATTTTAGTTACAAAAAAATCTCCTGAAAATTTACGTAGAAGCAAAGTCCACCAAATGCTCTGGTAGACTAATAACTGCGTTAAGTTATGATTAACTTAAGTGCTACTCTTAACACGTAACGTCACGAAAATTTTACGGAAATTGGAGAACGGTGTGCCTTAACACTATATTATTTCTGTCTACCCTGCTTGCTATACGAAAACAAATGTTTAGCTTTTTTCATTTATAAAGCTGTTTTCATTTAAAATGGCAGCTTTTTATCAAAGACAATGTGATCATAGTCCAATTGTTTTTTCGTTTTTCCACAGATAATGCACTCAATATGCGTAGCAGTGCGCCATCTCCACGACTCTAACATCGCCCATCGCGACATAAAACCAGAGAACCTCCTGTATACTAGTATGGAACCGAATGCCATATTGAAACTGACCGATTTTGGGTTCGCAAAGGAAACTTTGACTCAAGCGGATACTTTACAAACACCGTGTTATACGCCGTATTATGTTGCGCCTGAGGTAAGGTCTTTTTTCGCTCTGTTTTTAGGGTTCCGTAGATTTAAAGAAAGGCGGAACCCTTATGAGATCACTTCGTTGTCCGTACGGCTGTCTCTCTGACATGCGCCTTAATCTCAAAAACACTCGGAGATATGAAGTTGAAATTCAAACCATATACTCAAATCTACGGTCCCATAATTTCCTGAAAAAAACGTATTTCTACATTTACCTACTTAAAAAAATATATAAACGGCCATAGTTTGTATAACAAAAAAAGGCGTATTTTGACACCTATTAAGGGAATCAAAATAAATAAGGTACTTCCGGTTAAGATTTTTTCTTTTGTTTCAGGTGTTAGGGCCAGAAAAGTATGATAAGTCATGTGACATATGGTCTTTAGGAGTAGTCATGTATATCCTCCTGTGTGGTTTCCCACCTTTTTATTCGAACCATGGACTCGCTATATCGCCGGGAATGAAAAAGGTATTATTTTTTTTAGAGTTTTTATATATCTATCGGTTTATTTAAAGAAATATAAGTTAATTTTAATGCAAATTTTAATATTTTTTTATATTTTGACTAGTTTATGAGCCCACTATAGATCGCAGGTTTGTTTTTATTAGATTTCTTGTTCTATGCCACTAATTTAATGCCGAACTTTTGTCAAGATTACATTGTAAAATTATAATTGTATTTTAGTGCTTCGCACTCGCAAACAAAGTAATTGAAAAATGCGCAGCCATATTCAGCTAACTTCTTGACGATCACGACTATACGATCGCACTATATATTATTTGTTAATACATGTCTAACACTTTTATATTATTCCAGCGTATTAGATTAGGACAATACGATTTTCCCGAACCAGAATGGTCTAATGTTTCTTCAGAAGCGAAAAATCTTATCAAAGGAATGTTGTCAGTAGAACCAGCTAAAAGATTGACAATACATCAAGTAAGTTTTATTTTATTAAAAACACCCGGCTGTATAAAACTAAAAAAAGCCATTTCAATTTTATAGGGAAATATTCCTTTCAATCAGGTTATGTCAAGTTCTAAGGGGGGTGTGGGTCTAAGTGCCCCTTTTTAGGATATTCTTTTTCATTTTTGCTTGCCTCTATCCTCCTCATATATTAAGGTAGGCAACCTAATGTAAGACACTCTGTTCCCCATTTTTCGCTGAATTTACCTGAGCAAGGAAATGGAATAATGAAATAAATCTTTCCCCCAAGTTGGAATCAAATCCAACAACTGCCGCGTTTATAATCACACTGGGCCACAACAGTCTCAGGGATTTTTACAAATTTAAAAATTTTTGAAATGATTTCCAAGAATGTTAATTTAACAATAGAGTACGCTATTTAATAAATACTTTTTAATGTAACGTTTAGGTGATGTCAAGCCCGTGGGTGCGTCAGTTCACGCAGGTGCCGCAGACGCCGCTGTACACGCACACGCTGCTGCGCGACGCGGGCGACGCGTGGGCCGACGTGCAGGACGAGATGACGCGCTCCCTCGCCACCATGCGCGTCGATTATGACCAGGTATTGTATATACATACACTCAAACACACGCACGCACTCGCGCGCACACACGCACGTACGTGCACGCACGCACGCACGCACACAACCAACCGCTCACTCACTTTATTCGCTGTAGTTACTACTCTATACTACAATTAAGACTGTTTTTTATGCTACATAGAAATGTATTAATATTAAGATTGGGCACACATAATATTTATAAACATATATATACTATTTTTTTAATTTCACGCTGTATGCCTCATATAGTGGGGACGGCAGAGGCAGCCTTCCGGTCTCCACTTTCCGCCTAATTCCACTGGCATTGCGTGTTGAGTGGCGAAACTCAGCACCGCGCTTTGCCTCGTTACCAGAGCGAGAAAATGAAAATATTTATTTTAAATATTTTATTTCGTCAAATGTAAAACGAACCCACAACCTGGCGCGTCCATGGGCACATGCGTCTAGTGAGAAGCCCCTGAATCAGCCTTGCATCTGGCCTTTATCCATGTAGATTGTAGGTTTAATGTAGACGGTTCGTAATGAAGTTATCAAAATTTTAATAGCCTTTAAGAATAAATCTCATTTATAAATATTGAGTTTTGTAGTTATTATTAAAAGTATTAAATATAAAATAATGTGTTTGGTATTTTTAAAAATATTTTTGCACTTTTTTCATTTATATATAAAATGACCATAACCAAAAAATAACCATTTGTTTTTTCTTACAGGTCCAAATCAAAGCACTAGAACAATCAAACAACTCCCTATTAAATAAACGTAGAAATAAAGTAGGTGCATGAAATAAAAGTACTTAGTCTGACCAGAAATAAATATACATAAACACTAATAAATATGTAAAAAAAACTGACACACAGACATTACTAATTACTACTAAAATTGTGATCCATAAAAAATTGGACGGATTAAAAATTATAATTGACTAAATGTCAATTATACACATGTGTCAAAATTACAGGTAAAAAATGTGTATTGTGTAAGCTTTTATTTCTATTTCAGTATTAAACATTGACATTTATTTTTAAAGAAACGAAATATAATATTAATTAAAAAAGACATAATTAAACCTACAGACAAAAAATACAGTAAAAATCAGATAAGCAATGATTACATACGTAATATGTCAAATTGACATATTTTTTTTTAATATTATTTTTTGTTTTTCAATTACAAAAAAATATATTTAAAATAAAAAATATTAAAACAGCGATATAATACAAGAAAAATACAAGTAAAAATCCCTATATTTAAAGGTTCATTAAAATTATGCTTCTTATAAAGAAAATGTGCCAATTATTAGGTTTTTAAGAAAAAAAATACAATAATTAAAATTTTTGATCAAACGAATGGATCAACAGGCCAATTTTGAATGAAAAAATTGAACGTAAGACTGAATGTGTTCAGTTTTCTGGTCAGACATGCTTATTTATATATTATGAAATAAAGTGTTTACAGTAGAAACTCGATTATCCGGCCTTCGGTAATTATATTAAATATGTAAATAAGTACATCTTATGTTGGAAAATGTATGTCTTAATAAACATAGATTTTCATTTATATATATTTGTTGTTTTGAATAAACACAATATTACGTACTACATATGCTTTTCTTCATACATTCGATGATCCAGATTTTCGATTATTCGAATCCCTAACGACCACAATTAGTCCGGTTAATGGAGTGTCTACTATGCGTGAAGTATAAAAATATTAATATTTACATATAAAATATAAAAAACATATTTTATATAAAATATATAAAACATATTTTATATAAAATATATTATTATTATAACAATAAATAATGTGTATCTTTGTGTTTAAGTTGCAAATGAGTTTGAGGTAACATTATATTTTATTTTAAAAATAGCACATATTCGTTTATTTTTGTATAATCCGCCTATATTATATTTTTTTTACAATTTGCCATAACCTGTAATGGAACCTGCACTAACGCCTCAAACTTCTAGTGTGAACGATTTTTGCTTGTTCTGTAGATTATACTTATGTATGTATGTTAATTATTAGTGAAAAGATTTTTTTATTTACCGATTTTTAATGTGGGTAGAATCAAAATACCATAAATCATTATTTAAAATTTTATAAATAATTATTTCCGTTAAAAATCATATAATAAAAAAATATTTAGCACAATAAAGTAATTATAAAGCTAGGAGAAATGTGCCACGAACAAATATCGGTAAATAAAAAGCAAATAATTAATAAGAATACAAAATTATGTGGGAATTTGGACGTTAAATAGTAAACGCTACTAAGTACAAAATGCGATTTAGGTTTTACTTCAAAAAAAATATCAATTTTTTTTTATTGATTTTTATCTTTTTAACATACGTTCCTATAGTGGTCAGTATGTAGTAAATTTATTTTTAAATATAAGAAGTATCACATTTTTTTGGAAATTACAGCAACGTGACAACAAACTCGTAAATTTCTTTATAAGCTAATCATTTCTTAAAAATAACTGTATAAACAGTTATTTTTTTTTTTATTTATCATTAATTGAAGAAATTGTTAAATTAAAAAATATATATATTTAAAAATTCCATAAATATTTTAATACTATATAAGTAATGGCTACTTAAATCTTTTAATTAATCTATTATAAATCTATAAATAGTGTAGTTTTAATATCAATTGCCATTTTGCCATTTACTATAACAGACATGATGACAGCTAGTGAAATCTCTAAAATAATTATATATTTAATCAATTCAAACCTATTAATAGGTTACCAAACACACATTAATTTTATTATTAAATATAGGATTAATTATTATTTACAAAAAAAGAGCGATTTACGTCACACCTTATTAAAAAAACAAATTGACATGTATAATAAACAATGGTATTGACAGATTACTCAGACCTGACGTCACAAGCGACGTTTAATATTATTAAAATGTATATTTTTTAATAAATATTTATTTCTGCAGACAAATTATAAACGTTGTAATAATATATTTCTCAACATTATAGAACAGTTTCCCCAAATCTGTTATCATGCCTATTTATATATTGCATTCTTTTGTTGAATCACAACTTATAAAGTAAAAAAGGCAGTTATATAATTTGACTAAAATTATATTTTGTTAATCATTTAAATTATATTGCCATTTTTATTTGCACATTTTTGACTATAAAGTACACTTGTATAAAAATTTCTCCTAATACAACAATATAAATGGTGATGAGAAACAGCAATAAATGTTAATTCGAAAATATAAAAAAATATACTGTAATTAATCATTTATGTAGGTTATATGAATTTATTTTTAGAAATTTGTAACATATTCTCACAGTAAAAGTAGCCTAACTCAAAAATTTGCTAAATTATGATGGAATTTTGAAACTGGCTTTTATACTTTTTAACTAAATCTTAAATTACAAGTTATATGAATTTTGAGTTAAGATACATTCATTCTAAGAATACAATTCATAGAAAATAGAAAATAATATTTAAATTTACAAGTATAAAAAAAATAGCTTCATGTTATATTTCATAAATAGTTGCATTTACAATTTATCTAAATTAAGTATTAATAAAAAATGTTACTTTTTGACGAAAAAAATATTTCTCATTCACATTAACAACTCAAATACATGATAGTGTTATTAACAGCGCTAAAATAATATTAAAACAAATGAATGATGAATGAATCTTATGAAAAAAGAAAGGTCTAAGCATTTTAGAATCAACATTATATTAATTAAATTACAACAGCCTATTTAAAAAATTGTTAGATCATTTTTGCTCTATTTTTTAAATTAGCTATTATATGGAAAAAAAATATCTTAGATTATATTTTAAAAAACGCAAAAATGGCTTAATGCCGTCCAAGCTTAAAAGTATTTACAAAGATAAAATATATATGAAAAAAAAAGCTATTTTATTATTACAATTGTATTTGATGTGTAGTCACAAATAGACATAAGGTTATGTATATAGATATACATTTTGTTTTTGATTTATTACGTTTTTTTACATTATCTGTATACANATCACATTCTGTACTTATTTTTACTCAAAATTTGTATTTTTTTTATAGTCGTTGATATTTTTTTAATGAAAATTTTATTATTGTGAACTTTATTTAAGTACTTCGTCTTATTTTTCCTTATGTTTGAGTTAAGTAACTAAATTGAGTGAAATAAATATTATGTGCAGACTATAATATTTTTGTTTTATTTTCTTTTTTTTCACATTCAAAGTACAGTGGTACAGTTAATGACTAAGCGCGGCGGTTGTGAGTTCAGTTCCCAGTCAAACGGATAATTTTCAAGGCAATGTCTAAAAATTGGACAGTATGTGAGAAACGGAATATCTCAACACTAGGGTACCTCTGCCTAACCCGCTATAAGTGGGATCCATCGTGAATCTACAAACTTACATAATAAACGTAATCATTCTTTATCCGGTACTAATACTAAATTGTGACATATAATCCAAAAATTAAAGTAAAAAGAAAACTAAAAAAATATGAAACAAAATATTTATTTAAAACATCCACAAGCAGGTCACCTTAACACCTAAGTAACACCTAGACCAGTCTAAATTAGTCACTACATTATACATATATTAGACACTTACATGAAAGACGAATTTATACAAACCACTATTTAGTTAGACACTTTTGTTATAAAATTATACAAAAAAAATTAAAAACGTATTTGAACATATCTTNTTGACGTTTATTTGTTTTTTTTTCTTTCTTAGACATCACATTCTGTACTTATTTTTTACTCAAAATTTGTATTTTTTTTTATAGTGGTTGATATTTTTTTTGTGGAAATTATGTTATTGTGAACTTTATTTATGTAGTGTCGTCTTATTTTTCCTCATGTTTGAGTTAAGTAACTAAATTGAGTGAAATAAATATTATGTGCAGACTATAATATTTTTGTTTTATTTTCTTTTTTTCACATTCAAAGTACAGTGGTACAGTTAATGACTAAGCGCGGCGGTTGTGAGTTCGGTTCCCAGTCAAGCGGATAATTTTCAAGGCAATGTCTAAAAATTGGACAGTATGTGAGAAACGGAATATCTCAACACTAGGATACCTCTGCCTAACCCGCTATAAGTGGGATCCATCGTGAATCTACAAAATTACATAATAAACGTAATCATTCTTTATCCGGTACTAATACTAAATTGTGACATATAATCCAAAAATAAAAGTAAAAAAAAAACTAAAAAAATATGAAACAAAATATTTATTTAAAACATCCACAAGCAGGTCACCTTAACACCTAAGTAACACCTAGACCAGTCTAAATTAGTCACTACATTATACATATATTAGACACTTACATGAAAGACAAAATTATACAAACCACTATTTAGTTAGACACTTTTGTTATAAAATTATACAAAAAAAATTAAAAACGAATTTGAACATATCTTTATACACTTTCAAAACCAAAAAGTATATTTTCTTATCATTTTAGTACACAATATGTAGGATATTCTTAATAAAATATTTTTCCTAATGTTTAAAATGTTATATAAATTACTTTGTGCTTATATCCATTCATATCTCCGTTCTCTACTTTCTTTTATAATAAGCAAACGTCATAAAGCCATGCGAAGCCGTAAGTGAAACACTAGTATATTTATATATATAAAAATTACTTGTGTAAATAAATTACCAAATATGGTGTTTTTATATATGAAAGTATATATTTTTTCACACATATTAACAATATTGTAATATATATTTTTTATGTATAATTGTTTGTAAAACCTTCATAAAATAGTAACTGTGTAATCGTCAATCTTATAAGCATGTACAAAATTTATGAAAGTTATTTTTACAGATTTTAGTATTCAAAAAATTTATTTTTAAATCCATTTATGAAATATTCAACAAAATAATATACAATTTTAATCTTCAGAATCGTCAATAAAAGTATTAAATTGAAATATACAAATATTAAGTTCTTTTTTAAAGAACAAACCATTTTTTAGTTAAACACGAAAGTTTTTATTTACGATCTTTTTACTTTCCTCATTAATATTTTATCATTTATACAGCATGTTCAAAACACTGTTTGTCGATGTTTTTTTAAATCATATTAAAAAGTTACAATAAACTATACAAATAATATATAACGGGCGGCATCCAAGGCGTATGTAGCACTTTAAGGCCACAGGCGTTCGCCACTAAATACCATACGAGAAATATTATTAATATTTGCCATATTATATGTACTGCATGGAGGCTGGAAAAGAAGAAAAACATTTATGTATTTTTTTAAGCTTCACGCTATATCCTGCATATAAATCAGAATAGGCAGAAAGAACGAAGTGTTAAGAAACTCCTTCCCCCGCGACTAATGGTTGAGTGGGGGAACTCAACAATTTGCTTTGGCTCAACATAAAATAAAAATTTTGTTTTTTTTTTTATTTTCTGTTAGTTTAAGGTACTGGAAGTGATTACTTCTACTTGTTTATTATTCTGAAAAAAAAATATTTAAAGAAGACTTACATAGAGTGCTTGTTCTTGGCGGCCGGTAAAGTTTTTTCACTTTCATGATTTAAATATTTTCTAACACCCAAGTGTAAGTTCACGAAATATTGTTCCCACTGAAAATTATATGAAATTGTATAAAATTGTATATAAATATACAATACAGTCGACGAGTCGTCGCGTTGTGGAGATTTTATTTTAGAATTTGAGACATTGCGTGTTGTGTGCCCGAACTCAATGCCCCGCTTTGTCTTGACCAGTGCAAAGGGATTCAAGTATTTAATATTTAATTTCCCCGAGTAGGAATCAAACCCATAACCTGTCGCTTTTACAGTCGCACGCTTGTGCTCCTTTGCAACGACTGGCCTTAAATAATCCTCATAATGATGATTTCATATCATATTCATATGATCAATTTATTTATATATACTTAAATTATCAGTATATGTATAACTGATATATGTATACTGATATTGTCTAAGAGCTGTACAACTTTTAAACTTATTCTCATTTCCCCGCTCAGGCAAAAAAAAACGCGGCTTTGCTTTCCGCCATAGAACACTATACATAAAAAAAAATACTTACAACAATCGTCTGTATATCGATAAAGTATATTTCTTTATCAACTTCATTTAATTTCTTATTCAGTTCCCTTGTATTTGTATTATGAAACTTCCATTCACCAAAAATAAACGTTTCCAGTCGACTCAGTGAATTCCATACATTTTTGTGAAGACGGAACAATCTGGAAAAATAAATATAAATATTAAATTATTAATTAAATATTAAGAGACTATAACCGCATTTGTGGGTTCGTTTCCCATTAGAGAGGGACGAATTATTTTTATTTTCTCGCTCTTGTATAAAAAGGCAAGGCGTAGGTATAATAACAGAGTAGACGGAGAGAACTTGGACTAAGACACTCTGTTCTACACTTTACGGTATTTAGTGGCAGAACTCGACCTTTGCCATTACCAGAGCGGGATTCTCCCGAGTGGAAATCGAATCCATAACCATAGCGTTTATAGTCACACCTTGTGACATTGCGCGACGACGATATTATACCCTTATTGAAACAATTACTGGAAAACATTTTACTGCTACATTTAAATAAATTAAATTATAAATGTACATACATAGGCTTCTTCCCGGTAATTCTCAATAACATATCTAACAAAATGGCGGGCAGAAAGTGAATAAAGATAGCGGATATCCGGAATAGCCAGAGAGATGAGACAAAATCTAGATGTGGGTACCTGTAAAATTAGAAAAACGTAATTAAAATTGCTTAAAAAAATCATATTATGTAATTTATTAAATTTATTTTTTTCCTTTAATACCACATACTTACTGTCATAACACATTAAAATCAATCTTCTTAAAAAAAATAATAAATTTATATTTTTTATCTCAACCAAAAAAATCAAACCCACACTCACCAAACAGCACTCTTCAAAGGGTAATTTTGCAACATTTTATTCACTACGTTCTCCAACATCGACCATTTGAAAGGTTTTTGTGTTGACGACGAACAATGGTAGACTGTCAAACCTGGCCTGAAAGAAAAAAAATCCATTTAAATAATATTATTAAAATAAAAAAATGGAGGGGCCCCACACTACGATTTATCTACTAGAGCAGGGCTTCTTAAACTTTTGTCATTCACGACCCCATTTATGATTGCGAGTTTCTTAACGACCCCCCATACAAATATAAAAAAAAAATGAATTAATATTTTTTGATGGTTAATTTATTAGGTAACAATATACATATACATATGAAAATATATAGTTTTAGAATTCGTTTTGAAACATACAAAAATGCGCGTGTCTAGACGCTGCAAGTCCATTGTATTCCGCCAACTCTAGTGATGTTATAAAATGGTATATATATATATATATTTGATATTTGACATTAAAATCTCTCGCGACCCCAGAATTTTGATACGCGACCCCTTTTGTGGTCGCGACCCATAGTTTAAGAAACACTGTACTAGAGCAAGTAAATGAAAACAATGTAGTAAATTTGAGGATGTCAGAACACACGTGTGGACGTCAAATCACATGTGTGGATGTCAGATCACATGTGCGGATGTCAGATTACATGTGTTCTGTAACATGATGGATGTGTGGATGTGTGATTACATATTATGTGATCACATATATGAGACTTCGATGCTTTATGGAATTTGTCTATTAATTAAGTGACATATACAAACAACACTTTTTATAAAAAATGGAAAGACTAGTCAATAAGTCACTTACCCACTCACTCCGGCATTCCAACCAGCTGCCAACAGTTGATTGACCACCACATCCACCGGTATATAATCCGCTACGTTATCTTTAGAAAGTGGTAGACGACGGACTACGCCTGAAAAAAAGAACAATATGTATAAATAAAAATGTGAATGTAAATATGAGGTTTGTGCGTTCGATCGTACAAACACCACAAAACGTGGTGTTGAACTCCACGCCACCACTAAACATACTCAAAAATTGGGTGGTTTGTAGAATACCAAGTGTCTTATTATTGGGTTCCCTCTGCCTACCGTGATGGCATGACGCCATTGTTTTTAGGGTTTCGCACCCCGAAAGAAAAAATGGTACTCTCTGTCAAGACTATTTATCTTGTTTTTTTCATAAGTGAATATGGGCATATTCAAACTAGTTGGTAAACTTTTATAAGTTGTACTTCCTGTTGACTCACAATCCTGAAATAGGTACGAAAGCCTCGATGGGCAAATCCGACTCGCCCTTAACTGGTTTTTTTAATATTTAGTTCGTATTAATAAAAATATTTTTATGTATGGATCATTTATATTTTCGGAAGATTTTACTTGTTCTATAATGTCAGAAAAGTTACCCACCTCTTGCGGCCCCCATTAAAAACCCTTGCGGTCCTACTTTGGAGCAAGTCCACCCAACAACAGGTTCTTTCCACGCAGCGACAACTAAAAACAAAAAAACTTTATTTTCTATTCTATAGACAGAGGGAATAGTGTTAAGACATTCTGTTCCCCACACACCACCAATTTTTCATTAGAATAACACATAGGCTACAATTTATGTAAATATTTTGGTTATATACATATTGGTGGGAAGCTAGTATTTAATACTTACTCATAGTAGGTCTAACAATGGTACAAGGGAATTTCTCTGAATACTTCTTAACTTCATGTTCGGCCAAATGTTTTGTAAATGTATAGGTGTTTGGATGTTCTTTTAGTATTCTGAAAGAAAATATTATGTATATTTGATAATAGCTAGACAGTTTAAACGCGGTAATCTCAGGAACTATCGGTTTAAATAGAAAAAATATTTTCAATTGTCCTTGTTTTTCCACTTTTACAAAGTAAAACACAAGGCAAAGTAATTTGTAATAAAAGGTTTTTAATAATTTGTGTACTTCCATCGTACTACATTCGAAAATTTAATATAATATTATAAACTGAATGACTGTTCACCAAAAGATAGACACTAACGTTTTCTCCATATCCACTAAAGCTTGTTCACTAAGTTTCCTTGACAAATCTATCACTGATTCCACATCGGCTGGTGTATCATATACTTTCTCGTGCGCTTCCTTTAAGTAGGAATTAACGTAGGCCGATGAAACGTGTATCATAACCTAGAAAACGGAAATATAAATCTTAGAGAGGTATATATTATCATGACGATGAAACGCGGAGCTGAGTTCCGCCACTCACCACGCAATATTTTGAAAGTTAAGTGGTGCGTGACGACGGGAGTATCTTAACACTAGGTTCCCTCTGCCTACCGTGCAAATAAGGATACAGTGAAGCTACATGTGCGAGTTTGACTCGTGCCTATCTTCACAGCACTCATAAATTTCTTGTTGGGCTATAAGCAAAGAGGAATATCCTAGGACTTGGACACTCCATTTGCAACGTACCACCCAATTTTTGAGTGTTGAGTCGCAGAACTCAATGCCATATTTTATCTTGCCAAGAATTTCGTCTATAATTGGCTTAATATATATTAATAATTTAATACAAATATTTTTTTTCTAAAATAAAATTATTAATTACCTTCAAATTTTTCATCTGATCACACAATTCCATTATCTGTCGAGTGCCAAGGACGTTTATTTGAACGGTTGGTTTCAAACTCTCTTCAAAGTCTAACGTCGCAGCGGAATGTACGACAACATTGACATTTTCTATTAAAATTTGTCTATCTTCTTCAGAAATACCTAGATCTTTAGTACCAACATCCCCGGAAATCGGTATTAATTTGTTGAATACATCATTTGTGTTTGTGTCTAGTAATTTCTCGAATACCTGAAATAAATATATTTATATTTTTCTTTAATATGTTGGAAACATTATATTTTAATGTTATGCTAACATATACTTGTATATAAATTATGATATATCAGTGTATATTTGTTGATATTAAATTTTCAAATAGTACTTAGTGGGTGTGATTATTATTTTAATAATTGCCAGGCAGAGTGGCCATGACTTGTTGATCACCCTGTATGTTTTAGCTCATATAAGTTTTTAATGATGTTGGTGTACAGTAAAACTTGAATAAGTTTACGATTGCAAATTAATTTAAAATAATTTTGTAACAATCTACTACTACTAAAAAATTGTTAATTTTTTTAGCTTCATGCATATAACAGGGTAAGTATAGGGAAGTCTAGTGCTAAGAGAAGATTAAAGTGAATTTTGTTGAACTTTATTTTTACTTTCTGTTAAGGATATTTTAATCAACAACAAAATAAAGTTTAGATTTATACACAATTATTCTCTGACTTTTCATTACTTAGCTAGCTAAAAGGTAAAAAAGGGATAAAAGGGGATCAAATTCCATACAAATGATGAACTGTAAGTGTATGCAGTAACCTTCCTCCTAAGCCTTCCTCTAACATTATAGATATAATTTTTGAGCCAGAGTTCCTGATATTAGTGCATTCAACCAAATAATCCCTGCAGATATGTAATATTAGTACAGACTATCATATATTTATATTAAATACAGGGTGCTGTAAGTATTAAAATATTGTTACTATTTACTTAGAACCTTTCTAATTACCTTTCCATTGAAAGTAGCTATATTAATTTCTATTTGATACACTTTCATCTTAATCAGACCGAAACAAAATTCAGACATTAACTAAAATATAGAAAAATATTTTTAGTTTATTTAATGATTCTTGATGAAGAAATCTTATTGTAATATAGTTATATGACAACTGTACCACAATCTACATTTGTATTAATATTATAAAGCTAAAAAAATTGTCTTGTTAATTGAGGAAAATTAAATAAAGTCTATATTATGTCATGTACAGTTTACTCATGTCAATCTAACCGTTATATAGCTGTAGTCTATAATTGATAATCTTAAAGTTAATAAGAAATTTAATAAGATCTTAATTACATATTTTTTTTTGTGTAATAAATGTTTTTTTGGTTGACTCTCTTTACCAATGACAATATTAGAAATAATATATAGATTTAAGTAAATAAAAACAAATATCAAACAGACAAGTCTCAATTAAAGTGTATTTTTATAATTACAAAAATTACTTATTTAATCTTTTAATAGCAAGTTTATTCGTTTTATTAATTTAATTTATTAGTAATGAGTGTTAATATGCAATGTCAATTGTCAAGTTATAAATAAACTTAAGGAAAATTAGTTATTGCTGTGGACATTTAATAAACTTATAATTTATATTAATCATTTAATATTAATGATATTACTTATTATGACTGATATTTGATATATAGTGTTATTGTATAACTATAATGTATAATTCAGTATTTTTCCTAAGTATGAGAATTTTTAAAAAATATGACAAAAGAAATACATTGTAGTGCAAGGTAAAAAGGATATTAGCATAACATTTTTATTTAATTATTAGTAGCTTATAAAAATATATTGTTAAATATACTACATGATAGAAGAGAAAAGCTAAAAAGAATTTTTAGAAATTGCGATTATTCATTAGAAAATAATACTCATTTTAATTTATCAAATAGAATATTAGTTCAAGTGGGCAATGCCACATTAAAGTCTTTAGTGAGCCAATGAAGTTTTAACTTATTCATTAAGCATTGTAGCTACAAAAAAAGCTTTATGTACCTTAAAAATTAAAACCAAAAAATGTTTATATAAAACGAAAAATAAGTTAGTTAGGCACAGTTATAAGAGAAAATTCAATTCGTACTTACAGGATGTTTAGCAAACTCCTGTATTCTTGACGTTATATCTTTTCCTTTCTTAGGTCGTATTAGAAGGTATAATTTCCCCACATCAGGTATAGTTCTTAGAATTTTCTCGATGAGACATAATCCCACGAAACCAGTACCACCAGTTATGAAGAAGTTTTTGCCGGAATAAAACGACCGCACCTGCGATTCCTCCGACATATTTACTTTTTTATACCTAAAACAAAGGATGTTTGTTAATATTGCACTATAAAATGTTAATTTTAAGCTTGAAAATTAATAATTACAAGTTTATTGGGGGGACACTTTCACCGGCTAATTATTTGTTATTGAAGTTGACAGATGATATCATTGTTTATTTTTCAGTGGACTTCGACCATAAAGTATATAGCTAAAAATTTTAAAAAGTTATAAAACCATAAACGACGCTATAAAATATTAAATATATCTTACAAACGAAAACCATTGCATTATTTTTCTAATTATAATGTACCGTACTACAAAATATTCTAATCAACAAATCAACATTATGTAAATGTCATATGAATAATTGAATATTCTTATTTTATTACGTCTAGGTTTCAGTCCCGTAAAAACTAAATTCATTGTTTTAATATACTGTACCTATTTAAAGTATTCAAGACTATTTAAAAATGTAAGTTTTTATGCACACATCAAGGAAGGCAGAGGGAACTTAATGTTAAGACACTCCGTTCCTTATTTTCCACTGAATTTTACAATATATCTTGCTAAATAGTATAATATAAAAATATTACATCATCTTTAAATAAGATAGGGCAAATAATTAAAATTGATCATCTATAAAATAATTGTTTCGGAGAATTTTTTTATAATTATTTTATCATTGAGACTGGAATTGTTGTACTTAGTAAGTAATTGGAAATACGAGTTACTATGTAAACTTGATATAATTGTATTTTTATAGTTGATTTCCATTACCTATTTAACCGAAGGTAATTTAGGGAAATAAATATATTATTAATGTTTGTAATTTGGAATTTATATGACAAATAGATGACACCATATGAGAAAAAAAATGAATTATTTTAATAGGTAATTCTTTAAAATTTTCAGTACGAGATTAAAATATCAAATCAAAATAACTAGTAATATGTATTTTGTACATATCATATTAAATAATTAATTCAATTATTATAACAAATATACAAGCAAAGGATGTCGGGTCAAAATTCAAAGATGGACGATTTTACTTTGTTTGTTCCACTGTAGTGAATAAAGTTAGAGGTCGTAATCGTGTATTGTATATTTACTTATATGTTAGTTAAAAATTTGTTTTAAATCTTATTTATTATATAATATTTCTGTGTAAACTAGAATTATATACTTGTTTGGAAAATGGACATGTTTTCTGGGTAACACTCGTTTTTACCGGTTAGAATCAATTGTAAAAAGTGAATATAACTGTACATTACCGGTAATCTGTATTCTATACAATAAATACCTCGGAAATTTATAGAATAATCTGAAACGTATAGGCAATGTATGAAATATTATTTCTTATATAATTTTCCTAGGTATTCTAATAAAATTTCAAATATACCGCCGATAAATAAGGTATAAGGAAGGTTAATATGTGTAGAATTGTGGAAATCAATGATAGAAGTATATATATTATTTTAATGCAAATAAACAAGCAAACACCACATCTAGCATATTAAATTGATTGAAGTTGATTATCAAGATTGTTGCTTTAATTATTACAACTGGGCGCAATGGGAAAGACTGTAAACCGCGATGATTGTGAGTTCGATCTCCAATCAGAGAAATGAATTACATATTTTCATTTCTCTACTATGGCAAGACAGTGTCATAATTATTACAATTTAATCATAATTTTGTGAATCAAAAACTACTCTTTCTTATAGAATAAGAAAATATTATTGTTCAAGTGAACGGTACAAAAACGCTAAATATTGAGGAAAATCGTGTTATTTTATTATTATTACTACAGCGACCTTATGAGAAAAATATGAGTTTAGCCTGAACAATGGATGGTCTTCGTCACAATGATGTCTGAAAAAGGCCAGTCACGAACGTGCAATTTTAACTTATATAGCCTTATACTTGAGTTAATACTACAATATAAAATAACTACGATATATTACTATATCGAGGCCAGTTGTGGCGTAGTATCACACGCAACTGTAAGTGCGACAGCTTATGGGTTCGATTCTTACTCCAAGAAATGTAAATATTAAATATTTCATTTCTCCGCTCTGGTAACGAGGAAAAACGCGGCGTTAAGTTCCGCCAATGGATAGAATTCGTTGAAAAAATGTTAATGAGAAGATTATCTTAGGCTCACCTAGGCTCCTAAGTCCCCTCTGCCTACCCTGCTACACGTAGAATAATAACAACGAGAAGCTAAAAAAAGTTAATGTCTTTAGAGTCATTAAAGTTATAGAATTTAAATAAAAGACTTAAAAACTCTAAGGCGTAGGTATCTAATTGGATTTCATATTTTACACCATTTTTTTAATTTTACGAACGTACAGTAAAGACAAGTTAAGTTGTCTTTTACTTTCTGTCCAATTGAGACATGTGATATTTTTTATTAGTTTTACGCTGTATCTCGTATATAGCAGAGTAGGAAGAGGAAATCTACTGTTAAGACACTCCGTTCCTCACGCACATCCAAACTTTCTAGATGGAAGTAAAGACCGTGTTGTAAATAATTCGTTCCTCTCAGGTGAAAATCGACCCCACGACCATCACGTTTACATTCAAACGCTAATAGTGTCACTGCGCTACAACAGCTTCTTATATTTATTGATAAAAACAAGTGAAGTTGCTAATGGCGTGTTAAATATGACGAAGGATATTTTTTTTATAATTACGTTTATTTAATTTTTTGCATATCATCAATTAAATACTAATGTTAATTTTAATTTTTTTGTTACCATACCTATTTAGCATTTTTAAATGGATAATTTGTTTTTTTTTTGTTGAATAAACGTTTTATAATTGCTTGTTTTATTTAATTTTGAATACGTTGAAGGAGAAGAAATTACTTAGTAATCCGTAGATTCATCGTGGGGGTCATCATGTTTCTGAGTGAGGAGTTCGGCGCAGTGCCTGAGTATTGCGACCTAAGTATAGGTTTAGTGGTTCCTTTAAAATACGTGTAAACGCTTACCGGCACTCTCCGAATCCTTCTCTCTACTACCTACTACAACTAGCTTCACGCATCCCTAGGGATAGTCTCTGCAAACCTCTTTCACCTCGTCCACTGTCATCAACCTCTTCATACATGCCCTCCGGGGGTCCTCATGCTTTTTACGTGATCTTCCTGTATATTTGATACTGTGTTTTCTTAGGTCAACCGAAGCCTCCCCTACCTTTCTTAACGCTCTCTACTACCTACGTGAGAAAATCTAAAAATAATGTCGCTTTTGAAAAAAATTGAACCTATAGTCATCGCGCAACTGAGCTTGATACAATGGCGTCGTATATCAAATATTTAAATAGCTATGTCCACGGTAAAACTACATTAGCATATTACGTTTGTTTTACTTGTAAAGTTAAGTAAATCTTACAAGTAATAAACAAACATACACTTATTCTATTTATTTATGTTTTGCTTCTTCCTGTAGGTAAAGCAAGAAGAAGAAGTAAAAATCGAGGTTCACCATATTTTCAAAATATTATGTGTTGAGCAGCAGAATTTGTACAGAGTGCTCATTAAAGACATACTTATAACAAGAGTTAATTACTTTGGACATTAATTACGTGCCAGGACAAATTAATATCTTTCCAAATTTGGTCGTTTTGAAATTCTTTCCATGAATGTTCTAATGTTGACGATACTCTGTTCCCCACGTATTGCCCAATCTTCGAGGATCTTGCTTGTTGATGGACGGAGCTTAACGCCGCGATTTGTCTGCCAGAGTGAAGAAATGAAAATAATTTCAATACTCCCCTGGGTGGCCGTCGAGCTCACAGCCGTCGCGTTTGCAGTCAGATGCTTTACCACTGAACCACGATAGCCTAACAACTTTAAGTAATATTTATCTTGTACTTGTATTTATTTGCATAATAATACTTGACTAAGTCTAGACATAAGTTTATTAAGAGTGTGCTAATAATATAATAGTTTTTTTTGCTTAGAACTTTAGAGACTTTTAGAGACTTTTTCTAATTTGGTGTCTAGAAAATGTATTCTGTATTTGACTTTAATATATCTAAAAAGGAAATAAGATTTCATTTATACAATATAAAAGACACATATCCCGCAATGGAGGCATCTATCCTCCTTAGTATTTTTACAGTGGGGCAAGTATCCATATAGGAAGGCATCCTCAAATAAGGATTCTACGAAAAAAATCATAATTCTGCAAAATCTGTAATTGATAATTTAAAAAAAATTAAATAATAATCCAATATAAATTTATTCATATAAAATGTATATTATAAGAATCTATCCTGGTTTTACCCAAGAGTCAAATTTAAAACTACCCCCTTTTCGAAGTCAGTTAAAAAAGAATAGCCACGCCAGTACTATACTAGTTTTCTATACAAAAGTAAACTACTTTGGTAACTAACAATGATGACTTATGCATTCTAACTAACGTCCATAAAACGGTCGATGACCGCTACACAATGAAAAAAACGTTACTTTTACATTATGCGTTAAATTCTAGCGTTTTGCACGATTGTCATCTTTTCTGCGCGATGGCCAGTCGTGACACAGTGACACGAGCGACTGGAAGCTTCATAGGTTGTAGGTTTGATTCCCACTCGAGAAAATTAAATATTTGATATTTTCGCCGCTCTGGTATCAAGGTAAACCTCGGCGATGAATTCAACCACGCAATGCTTTTCATTTCGGCGGAGAGTGGAAAACGGAAGCGTTTCAATACTAGGTTCCCAGGTTACTTTTGCCTAACCTTATTGTATTTTAATGCTAGTTTTTACTTCAGCTTCGTGAAACTGATCTAATCTAATTAACTAATATTAGTGATACATTCTAAGTGTCCCAAGTAACTGGAAAATGGAATGTCCAACACAAAAACAAATCAATTGGAATCCAAATTAGCTGATAATCGAACCCCCAACCACCGCTTCATTCCACAGTAGGTACACTGTTCTATTGTGGAATGGATGACGATGACGTTAAATTAGTCACATACTATAATCGTTATGTAAAGTTACCGGTCAAGGTCATAGCGGATGTTGCCTCAGCTTCCTGTTTGACGGCCTCTAGTTTTTTTATCGACTTGCCTACGGTTGTTTCATAAATGTATGGAAAAAATATTATGTGTTTTATACATATACTTATGTAGGACTTGTATTCTATCATCACTCGAAGTTTTATTTTAGGTTCACTCTATATCCTGCACATATCAGGGTAGGCAGAAGGAACCTGAGAACTCAGTGTTAAGATAATGCGGTCCCATTAAGACACTTCGGTTACGCTCTTTCCGCCGAATTCCGGGGGTATTGTGTTGAGTGACGCAACCCAACGCCGTGCTTTGCCTCGTTATCAGAGCGAGGAAATTTAAATATTAAATATATAATCATTTCCTCGAGTCGGAATCGAACACAACCGTCGCACGCTTGTTTGCTGTAAGCCATTGGCCTCAACACTACCCAATTTTTAGACAACTGTGCTCTACATATCTCTCTCTCTCGAAAATTTGGCAATACTTGGGAACCGGAGTGTTTTAACACTAGGTTCTCTCTGCCTGCTATGCGGGAAAAGCGGGAACCTGTTTATTTTAATCAATTTACCATAACGGTGTTTGAAGTACCTATAATATTTAATGAATAAACTAATAAAAATCCTTTGTTACGTATGAAGTAACAGTTATTCTACTTAATGAAGCTAAAAAACAACTTTCAATTTTTAACTGCATCAAAAGGAATGCATTTCGTACTGCAGTCTATAAATAATCTAAGCTTTCACTTTGCACCGAATATTATTAACGAAATGTTTTAATTGTGTGTACTTCTTACAAAGGATTATTTTTTTATCAGCTTCATGCTGTTTGCGGGTGCAAGCAGCAGTATAGGCAGAGGGAAATAGTGGTAAGACACTCCGTTCCCCACTTCCATTAAATTTCGCTCGGCTTTTGACTCGGTGCCAAAACGAAGAAAAAACCGTCAGGTTAGCCAGGCCTCAATTTTCTAAAAAACTTAATCTACGTATAAGAATTAAATAGTAATGTGTAATTAATTATTATTATAATTCTTGTATAACCAGTTTTACAATTAATAAAGCTGTTGACGCCATCGTGACGCATTTAATAACAGAAATAAAATTTAAATTTAAATTAATTAGAAAATTTTTTATTTTAATTATGGGGTTCAAATTTTAACTATCAGTAAAATGTATAATAAAATCATGACATACTGTGGTGTTCATTTTTTAATTTTATTGATTCAGAGATTTAAAAATTAAGTTGAAACTAAAATTATTACTTTAGCGTCTTTTAGAGCGATGGAAATTAAACTAATTCATTCTTCCGAATAGGAATTAAATATAAAACTGTCACGATGCTGTGCCGCTACACTTTTATCTACATATATCTTCTTCGGACTTCTATATCTATATATATAAAATCGAAAGGTCACTCACTCACTCATCACGAAATCTCAGAAACTACATGTGCTAGGAATCAAAATTTTTGCATAGGAGTTAGTTATAGGACGTAGGTGCTCGCTAAGACGGGAATTTGCAATATCTTACTTCTAAGGGGTTGTTTTTGGGGTTGAAAGTTTGTATGAAAATTCGTTACTACAAATGCTAGGAGTCTCAAATTTTGAATGGACGTCACTTATAGGACGTAGGTACTC
>JAKRZM010000244.1:143134-164387 GCA_036379175.1 Heliconius cydno galanthus
AGAAAGAGAAAGGTATTATACACTACTCGTCTGTGTATGCGACTGTCGCGCCTGCGCACGTCTCATTTAACGGTTTTATTCCACGCATTTTTCTTACGGTTTTACTATCACATTTTTTTCAGTTCGGTCACGCAGCGAAATCCCTATCCCTTCCAAGCCTGCCGTAAGGAACTTCGTTCCAATAAATTTATTAAAAGTCTTTTCTCAGGTTCCCTCTGCCTACTCTGTACTATGCTATGAAAAAAATATTAAAAAAAGTTTTGAGTTTAAAGTGAAATTATTAATACTAAAAAAACTTATGTCGTTGTCCTTCAAAAAGTATTATCTTTATCTTCTTTGGATCATTAATTACATCGAGCGAAGCGACCAGGGGGCCAGGCCCTCAAGTTTTTTATAAAATAATATTTGATAAGCCTATATCCACATAACCAATGCTAAAGTAATCAAAATCTAATTTTATTTTTACCCTACTGTGTCAGAAGTAGGGTAATGTTTTTCGAGCGTATATACTATTGTATGTAGTACATAGCTGTTATATTTATTGACATAACATCAAAATTTCGACAGTTTAGTCACACGAAAAACATACCGTACAGCAAATAACACTAGAGACTAAGCAAATATTGATACGGTTTGTACATTTACGTCATTTTTGACGTCGTTATTTCTATTTGTTGATTTAGATGAATTATCAATTTTCTATTAATAAAAAACTTTTTTTCGGTGCTCTAAACTATCAGCTTGACACTTCCTACTATCCTTGAGATAAAGGATCTTGACAGATGGACAATTGGTCATATCGAAGTGATCTTATATGACTTAATTATATGAGATATATATTACATAGGGAACAACTGTTCCCTGTGTTGAAATATATAAATGTCATCAAAATCGATTCAGTAGTTTTCGAGATAAGATATTATCCACGTTTTTTTGAAAGAAATATGAACAATATGATTTATTTAGGTAATTAATAGATATTTAAATTAGGAAAGAAAAATATTATAATTAAAATTAACAGCTATTTGAAGCTTCACACTGTATCCCGCACCTAGCAAGGTAGGCAGAGGGATTCAATCCAGGGAATGTAGTGTTAACCTCTACTCTCTTTTATGACACTTCCGTTTTCCACTTTTCGCCCAATTCTGGAATCATTGCGTGTTGACTGACGAAACTCAACGCCCCAATTTATTATGAGAGCGAGAAAATATAAATATTAAATATTTGAAGTCATATTGTTTATTATATTATAGGCACTATGACAGTTCAACCAAATGTACTTTGTACTTTATAGAATGACGCCCAACTTATACCTATTACTAATCTATAAATAATATAAATTACTTTGATTTGGAACTTAGAACCATAGTTTTTTTATAGAAAATAAACTCGTAATTTAAAAAATCTTTGCAATAGTTGTGGTTTAAATTCCAATCAGAGGAATGCGAATAATAAAATAGGGATTTTCTGGGTTATTAAAATAATAAGCTTGTGGTAAATAACTATCTTGCAATTAAAAAATGTATTAAAGTTTTTAAGTGCATAGGTAATTACTACCATGGACGTAGGAAGAGGGCGACCGGGCGGTCTGTGCCCACCCCGGAATAGTTTGGTGAGAGAAACCACCCCACAAATTTTACTAACAAAAAATTTGCTCCGAAAAATAAAAAAAGACAATGCTTAAACGAGCATTTCTGATCAAAGGCCCAGACCCATCCAGAAAATATCTCCAGATATGCTTATGGTACTAAGTAGTAATTTTATAAAATTTCAAGTATTTTACATACATAATACAAACATAACTAATAAATAATAATCTACGTGAACCGTTATATGTACATAATATACTAGCTTTCACCTGCGGCTTTACGCCCGTAGTCAAAGGACGATAACTAAGAATACTGTACGATAGACGAGTCTTGGTCGCCCTGAAGTTACGCTTTCTACACTTTTGAACAATGTTCACTCGGAAAGAAAATAGTCAAATGTAAGAAAAAATATTATCCTGTATTCCGCTAATAGCATGGTAGACAGAGGGAACCTGGGAGCCTAGTGTTCAGACACTCCCTTTCCCACTTTCCGCCGAATTATTGAAACATTACGTGTGTATTGGCGGAGCCCCTCGTTGTTTCTTTTTTTTTCAACATTTTTATTGCCCCGTAACCAGATCTAGGAAATGAAATTGTTAAATATTTCATTCCCCCGAATAGGCTTAAGTTATTGTTAATTTTTTTTTAATAAAGACTATCATGTAACGGCAATAGTATATTTTATAAATTACGTATATTTAAATTATAACGTTGATTATACACACGTTACATTAACAATTCATTATATATGCAATAATAACATTTTTAATTATGTACCTACTTGCATGAGAAAAGCGCAAATAAAATTTTAAATAATAATAAAATAATATTTTTAATTACAACATATTTATTAAACAATATCATTTATAATCATAATTCACGTGTGGCTGAATACTTATAAACTTGTGTCTCTAAAACAAAATAAAAAGTAAATAATTTTGCCGCCAAAAAGTGACAACTGTTAAAGTCATTTGAATTTTACTTACAATTATTTTGATGAAGAAACGTGGAATTCAATTATAATTTTATATGAAACACAACACTTGAAGTATTTTTAAAGTTAAACACGTTAATAAACGACGACGCCGCGGCTAAGACTGAATTTTAAAATGGAAAATGGTTGCCCGCGGCATTTTATTGGTGAGTACTTTAAACGCTTCACTGTTTATTATGTAAAATTTAACTGTGCGGTTTTAAATTTTATGTTAACTGTTATATATGTCAATTAATATTATTGTTTTCTTTTAACTGGCTATTAGCTTTCACTTGATAAAAGTTAATGGGTCGATTATAGTATAAAAATCCTAATAAAATAATATTCCATAATCTATTAGGTTTGACTAACAAAAGTGAAGGTTATATAAATTTTATTAAGCAAATTAGTTACATATATATTTTTGTTTAAAAATATTACTATGATGTTAGTTTGAGCAATTAAATACTGCATTAAGTTATACTGGAAAACTAATCATTATTATAAGCATTATAAAGATATTTCTTTAAAAGAACACATGTAGAGTTTCTAGTCGGTCTTTCGAGCCAGCGCTAGTTTTTCGAAGGACTGACTTTTAAATGACCTAAAATGTTATCGATTTAATATAATTTATAAAGGAATACTCTGTAATTATGTATATTTACTATTTGGTAATAGGTGTAAGGATTATGAAAAGCATATACCTATGTGCGGGTTGATGATAGCAGACATGGAGGTAGAGATATGCAGTCACCGTAGCGCTCCGTTCTTCTTGGCTACCTTGCTAAAGTAAAAACGTGTAGGAAAAAAATATTTTTAAAGCTAAATATAGATATGCATAGAAAGGTTTGAAATCAACAATCTTTAAAAATATTTCGTAATAACCTTTCGTTAAAAAATGTCCGTTGTGGAGCGGGGACACAAGCGTGAAGTTGAAAAAAAAGTAGAGTGGAGAAATATTAATAATTAGAGTAGATAAAACGGCGAAAAATCGCCTTTCTCGATTTAAAGTAAGCACTTTTAATTTCGAGGTCATTGTGGCGCATTGGTATATTTGTGGCTTCGATCCCTACTCGGCGCAATAAATTTGTTTTCATTTTGCTGCTCTGGAAAGTCAAACACAATGTCTCGAAAATGAGCAACAACTTGAGAACTGACAAAACTTCGTATGCCTGGTTTACCTCAATATACCGAATAAAGCTTGAATCTTAAGAAAAATAAAAAGAATTGGATAAATTTAGGAANACGGTGAAATACGTATTCAATTAAATACTTTTAAAAATCTAAATTTAAAATTTTATAAGAATCGGTGCCGTTTTAATTTTTTTTCCATACAAACTTTCAACCCCTATTTCACCCCTTTAGGGTTAAAATTTTTCAAAATCCCTTCTTAGTGGATGTCCAGATTACGAAAGTAAACTTTAGTCCAAATTCCACGTTTCTACCATCAGCGGTTACGGCTGTGCGCGCGTCTTACCTCAGTCAGTGAGGACAAGTCCTTTTATATATACTTATAGATAAAGCTTGAATCTTAAGAAAAATAAAAAGAATTGGATAAATTTAGGAAATCATTTGTATACTTCGAAAGTTGTGTGAAAGTGTATATTGAAATTTATTGTTCATTAAAATTTATAGATTATTTCTTCCTTTGTATCTTATATTAGATGTGATCATAAAAAAATAATCATAGATGCAGTATGCAGATTCAAATTAGAAATCTTTCTCTACCAAGACTCTTATAAATATAGTTGCAAAGAATTGATACAGAATAGTGCGAGTCGGACTTGCGTACCGAAGGTTCCATGCCAATTTTATGATTGCAGGTTAACAAGAATAAGACTTTAGAAGTTGAAACTTTTCTGATATCTTTTTTCTAGTCTAGGAGGACTAGTCTATACTAATATTATAAATCTAAGAGTTTGTTTGGAGGAACGCGCCTATATAATATCTAATGATAGGTTGTAAATGATGTTTTTTTTGTGTTCGAGAGCATATAAGTATATAGAAAATCACAAAGTAAATAAAGAAACAAAATATATTTCTACAATTATTCTTTATTTCTTATACAATATTTGTAATTTATCTAAAGATTACATTTTACAATGTCTTACTTAATAATCTATGAGAGGTTGGAAAAAAAGAAAACACTATTCCAAATATGGCATAAAAATGAAACAAAGCCATTGTTATTTTATTTACTTATAAAAATTACAATCAATTCTAATTATTTAGCAAAAAAAACATTATTATTACAATATATACGCGTGATTTTATTGTATGTCCTAAATCATAATTAAATATATAAAATAGTAAAAAAAACTTAACACAGATCTAATAACAATAGTTGTAAATAAAAAAAATAAATCAAACATATGGCAAGATATGATTTCATTAATTCTTAAATATTTATTAATAACTAACTAGATATTATTATATCCAATTAAATATTGTGATTTTTTTAAAATTCTACTGTGAATTCAATTAAATATTCACTTTTATACTAATTTAAAATCTAATATAATCTATATTTCTTAGGCTGTATAGTTGAGATTCTTAGACAGTTCTTAAAATGCGAAGGAAAAAGAATGAAGCCACAGAGTAAAAAGATATAAAGCTTATTTAATACCGTCAAAAATATTTATTTATTACTTATTTTTATATATTAAATGGGAATGTATTTTACGTATACTAAATACACGTTTTATTCTTATAATAATTAAGTACTGTTTTGGAATGTGTTTATGAATGTTTCATTTAAATGAAGCAAATTATTCATTTAAATTATTAGTTAAAAAAATAATGAAAAAATTTGACAATGACAAAATATACATTTATTACCTATTTTTAAATTTGTTTATAAAAAAACGTATGACATACGATGTTGAGTATTCATCTTACATTTAAAGAATAATAAACTAAACTATATTTTTTTATAACTAACAAGAAACTCCTATAAATATTTTAAAAAATAGCTACCTGTTTTAAAAAAAATATGAAATAAAATATATTTAATATTTATTGGCTTTTAAATAGAAAAGAAAGAACGAAGAGAAAGAGAGACATATTTATTTGTATATTATAATATTATTTATTATATATTACACAAAACTAAAATAAAATTATAGCTTTACTGAAATAAGAATAAAAAAAATAGTATTAAACAAAATTAGCCATTTTGAATAAAGCTATTTAAATTAGGAATAATCTTAAAAATGGCAAAATTTTTTTAATATTAGAGTTTTATAATTTAGTTGAGTTTTATAAATTTTAATATATATATTTTTTTAATAAATCGAACCTGCGATTATTGTTTTTATTTAACTCATTTTTTTATTAAGAAAAAATAATAATTCTGACAATAGGACGGATATAATGTATTAATTGCACTTTTAGGAATGTTTTAATTAAAAATTATATTTCATATAATATGTTGATTGATAAATGTATGCTAAATTATTTGATAGATATGTGTATGTTTAAAAATGGAAGCATTACAATATCTATTAAATAAATTACCAAAATAATAATTATGAATTATGAAAAAAAGAAAAAATATTTATATAATAAAAATCGCTTGCACCAAGTCGATTTGAATAATCTTTTTGTATTTAAAATAAAAAGTGTCACAAATTATAAACCTCAATAAATAAATCCAATATGGCGGCTGTTGTATTTTCCATTTGTATTTTTTTTAATTACGACAATCTCTATATATGTGTATGTTGAACTCTATGAATGGATGTTTGTTGTCTGGACTCAGGTAGCACAAATCCTGAAAATAATAATGTTTTAGTATACTAGTTCGATTCTTGATTGACGTAATAAAAAGGCAGGTAATTTATACAGTCAGTTGATAATCAACGTGTAGTTTAATTATGTAGTGTTTGGTAAAAATCCTGATAATACTTTATAATAGATACTTTCAAACATCCATTATTGTTTTTTAATTTGTCAATCAACCGGTCAAGTTATCATGTAAATACAAAAATAAATATTTTTATTTTTATAATTAACATTTATGTTTTCTTCGCTCTGGTAAGAAGACAAATCGCGGCGTTGAGTTCAGTGACTCAACAATGCAATATCTCAAAAACTATGCGGTTTGCGGGAAAGAGAGGGAAACACAACCTAATAACACTCTAGGATAGAACAAGAAAATAATAATCATAATATGACATTTCGGGTCAGAATCAAGAGTTAGAAATTACCTTCTTTATAAATTTTTCAATTTATTAAAAAATCGAACCCACTACAACCTACCTTCAATGGCATAAAACCCGCTCGTATTTTCATCCGTCTGTCCATATTGCATTCCAACATTATCTTGGAAGTCCAATGTTCTCCATTGGGCGTGGGTTTCGCCATTTCTCTATAATGCTGACAGTTCGTTATAGTGTCATATTTGCATTGTAAATCACATAAGCGTATCTCTTTTAATTTTGTTGATCTGTTGAAAAATAAAGAAAATGGAAAATTTAATAGTTTTTTTGTAACCGACTTAAATATGGAGGCTATCAGTTTCATATTCATTTATAGTTTTAGTTTATTTTCTATAAAGAAACTAACCTGAAAACTAAATCCATATGTTTATATCCAATACAATGCGACAAAGGCACGTCGTAAGAGTAATTATGTATGGCTCTAGCGCAAACACGCTCGGTGAACACCGATGTGTTTGTTATGGATTTACTGGACACGCCTATTGATATTGTGTCGCATTCTGTGGAAGATAAGAAAAATAATTTTATTTAATTTCAAAAATATTTCTGTAAGTACGAGTATCAAATATAAATTTTTGTTAGTCAATTCAGACGGTCTTAACTCTATGTTCTCTCTGTCTACCTTGTAGTTATCACCTTACCCTAAAAACTCACCTGTTATTTCATCAGATTGTTCAATCAACATCTCCTCAGAACTCCTCAACAGCGCTTCATTAGTTTCCCTTATTTCTGGAACGTTTCTCTTCATTCTGCCGCCATAAGTGCTATTTACTTTATTACCATCTAAATAATTGGATTCCGCCATTTCCTCGTGAATTATATTTTTTAATTCTTCTTTTTGTTTTGTTGTATTCTTTTCTGGTATAACTGGTGTTAACGGCACTTTATCTTTGATCTCTTGGCGGAACGTTTCATTGTCTTTGTCAGATTTGGAACCTTCTAGAGGTTCTTGGTTTTCGTAGGTCTGTGGTGGGTCGAGGCCGCATGAAGACTAAAATAAAAATTTATTTAAAAAATACAAACCTAAATTGCAACAATAACGAAGTTCTCAAGTGTAATGTACATATATGTTATATAGGAATAAATATATCTTACCAGTATGTAAAGCAATAGTTTAGATATGCTTTGCTCAAAATCCTTTAGCAGCGTGAAAACAATGTTAAGATGAATTTTAAAAAAATACTTAATATTATACAACAAAAAAAATAATAAAGAAGTATATTGAAACTTAATGTATAATGAAACTTTCAGAATTCAGAACTTTCAAAACGGCTTCAAGTTCTATATTGTTAAAAATATTATCAAGTAAAAAGAATTACCTGACATTCTCCAAATATATCCAGTTTATTGTCAGTATTGCTTGAAAAAGGACATCCTCCTCCAAGAAGTTCTGCCACGCGCGATGCTGTGAATTGCTCCATATCTAAAAACATAGAAATTGATAAAAAAAACTATTAAAAAAAATAAAAATGAACTAAGGCAATGAGTTAAAGAAATAATTATGCTGATAATTTACAATGGCTCTTATATCTCACAATTCTCAAGTAACGTCAGTCAAATACCCACTAAATAATATGAGAAACGTCATATCACTTTTTTTGGCTATGTTAGTATTCATAAAAATACGCAGAATAGAAATATAATATATTTTTTTAAAATAAACTGAAAAAAATACTTACTCAATACATTTTTAACATAATTCTTTGAAACATGTAAAGTTGTTGACGATGAATGTGATTCAGGTACTGTTGTTGTGTATTCTGGACTTGTTTTGTATGGACCTTTCTCTGAAATGAAAAAAAAAATATAGAGAATGAAAGAAAATGCCGAAAAATTATGAGATATATAGAATTTGTAATTAGTTTGTTAAAATTTGATAAACGAGAAGACTAGAGAATATGACATTGGGAGATGTAAAATATTAAATAATGTTCTCCACTTTCCAAATTCCACTGTCTGAACTCCAGATATTTTATAATGACTGGCAAAACTCAACGCCGTAATGTCAATGCGAGGAAATAAATATAATTCATTCTCCCGAATAGAAATAGAACTCACAACCATTATATTAACAGCCAGGTGCTCTCCCACTGCGATACGATGACTTAGAACAATATATTTATAAGATTATGCAAGTATAAATATTAATTAAATAAGCCATTGTGTAAGTATTACCTTTAGCTGTTTTCTTTGCAGTTGCGTGTTGAGATGCTTTCAAATTCTGAAATTTAAAATGTATTATATATCGTGCCTATTTATTTAGGTACAATACAATAAAAAACTGTACTTAAATAATATTAATCTTACTAATATTATAAATTGAAATTGAAAATTTATGTAAACATGGATATTTTGGCTATATTATAACAATAAGTTTAAGAGAGCAATAAGTTTAAAAAAAATCAAATTAGAGGTCCAGTTGGAGAATTAAACAAATTATTTCGAGACAAAGCTCTAGGGGCCAAGTAAAAAAAGGTAAATACATTAAATTATAGAAAAAAAATATTTAACACGGAAATCGAACCCCGTACCTGTATCTGGTTATGATCTAGCACAGCTCTTTGAGGATTACTTCCATATATTTTCCCATATTGCGGGTAACTTTTCAATTGCATGCGATTTTCTTTCATTGATAGTAACTCTTGATGCTCTCTAAAGTATAGCGCTGACATTACTACTAAGCTGCAATTGTAAGGATTGTTTATTGGGTAGGTTGTAGTGGGTTCTTAATATTTACAACGTTAAAAATTTTATAAATATTTTTACGGTATATATACGGTATACGGTTGGTTATATGGTATAAAATAAATAAATGTCTACGGCCAAAATTTAAACTTGAATTAGTCAAAAAAATAAAAGCAAGATTAAATATAGATAACTTACCAAACAGCCATAATAAAAATTAATATAGTAATAACAATTTGCAAGAATTTGTTCGATATCAATTCACCACTGCCATCACTATATTTATATTTACGTCTGCAACAGAAAGCCATAGAGTCGTCCCTAAAATCATCTTTTAACCATAAACAAGTCTCTTTTTTCTTAGGTACATCACTAAAACTCTCCTCCGGTAATTTCTGTATACTATCCGCAGCACTAATATATGTTGGATATTCCTTATCCTTATCTTTTTTACTGTCTTGTTTATTGTATCTGACAGAAGTTTTATTATAATTATAATATTTTCCATATTTGGAATAATTTCCGTGGCAATTTTTGCACTGTTTTCGGGTGAATTTTGGGGAGTTGTGACTCAGCTTATGGCAACACTCATGTTTTCTGATACTTCGTGCGATATCTCTTATTTGGTCTATTGATATATTGCCATCGCTATAGAATGATTTTGATGATGCCGATATACTTGAGAAGTGAGAATCTGAAATTATATATTAAAAATATTTTTATTTTCCCCACTCTGGTAAGCAGCTGTACTCAAAATATCTTTTTTTTGGCCAAATGACAATTTGTACATATGTGAGATGTTAGGACCTAGAGGATACTAAGTCTATTTTGTCAAGTTATAAGACAAATCGTATTTACGATTTTTACATATTTTAATGACAAATTTTTTTTCTTCAAATCACGACATATGTAGTATATCAGCCAATAGGTAAATTAAAAATTATTACTCACCATTACTAATACTAGATCGTGAACTGTCCCGTCGTTGTAAAACATTAATTTTACACAATTTCTTATTAATCCTTTCCAATTGGTCGATCCTGGATTCTAAGTTTCCTGTCACTTTGCATAATTCCTTCACAGCACCGAGGTTTTCCATGAAAATACGGTCCTGAGTACAAATATAATGAATTTTTATATTGTTATAATAGTAATAACCTTGAACTAAAAAAAATATAGAGAAATAATTTTAAATCTGTTTTTTTTAGAGAAGGTAGTATTAGGAGCTTGAAACAGAATTAATTAAGACATTTAGGTGGAATATCACATTTTCAAACAAAATGTACCTTATTAACAACAAGAAACTTGGGTATTCCATCTCCATTAGGCAACATCACGTCGCCCGCCTCCTTCACAGCGTCTGGCAACACTCGTCTCACTTCCTGCGCTAGCACGCCGGTGTCGTTCAACGCGTTGGTGGTGCCCAGTAAACCAGAGTGCTGGGCAAATGACGGGTCGTAGGTGAATCTATAAGGTAACAGATGTTTTGTAGTTTTATTTAAAACAAAATATAGCACAGAAGGCCAGAGAAACTCGGTGTGAAGCAGATTTTTTTAAGCTAATAATGTTTTCAGCATAAAGCAGGCAGAGGGAAGTCTGAGTGTTATAGCACTCTGTTCCTCACTGCAATTTTTTTAGAGACATCGCAATTTGTTTGGCGGAAGTCAACGCCACGCTTTGTCTTCTACCAGGGCAAGGAATCGTTTCCCCCGAGTAGAAATCAAATCGAAGTGAAACGGAAAGAAAAGAATATTATTCACCTTAAAATAATATCTTATGGAAAGTCCCACAATAATTGGAAAGAAACTCACTTAACAACACGAATACTCTGCACGTTCTTTAACTGCTGCGCTGTGTCTAATTCTTCTATATTATGCTTAGCTCTCGCATCTGACGGGTGCACTATATGTCCCATTACTTTAAGATTGCCTGTCAAAGATTATTACTTTTTTATTTATTTAAAATAACTATAAATTAGAAAGTAAAATAAATTAGAAAGTATATACATTATATTTTAATGTATAATTACATTATTGAAAAAAAATATCTAAAGCCTTGCAAAAGTTGACAGTTGAACTAGCATCCAACCTCACAAACTTTACATCTATAATATTAATAGAAAGGATATCACAAAAAACCATTATCTACCATTAATAACGCAAGATTCGTCAGGTCTATCTGTATTGATGCCCACCCTGCCGTTGAAATGCACACTGTTTTCAGATACTCCACGTTGCCACCAGTTTTCTGAGCAATCCGATTCGAATTGTCCTGGGTTTGATGCCTGGTGAAGACAAACTACTTAAGAATCTAAAATGTATGAATCTACAAAATTAGTCGGCTGTTTTTTTGATTTGATAATTTAATTGCACCTCTGACATTAAAACTTCAAGTTCGAATTCCAATTTGAGTCTATGCCTAGTTTCAGCAGCAGAAAGAAAAATAAACAATTATATAAGCTATAAGTTGGAAAAAGTGAACGAAAAGTACGGACCACGTGTCCAATGTATATAGTTATTAAAAAAAGACAAAAATCTATGATAGATTATTAAGTTAATTTGTCTTGACAGTTTGAATGAGTGACTGACTCACTCACTTACCCTAACAATAATCCTATCACTGGCATGCGCAGCTACCATGTGGTCAGCATGTGAAGTATGGGCTCTCAGACCCACTACCAGCTGAAAGTGCCTCTGGTCGGGGTTGGGGCGACCCTTCTTCCTCATGTTGTTGTTTGTTGTTTCCGCAAAATGGAGCCTTCCTACTGTTATTTTGGCGCCTTCTCGACGTACTTCTATGCTGTAGGTGAAATTTAGTTTATAGAGAGTCAGAGCTTCCTGTAGTAGTACACCCTTCCTTGATATTCACCATGGAGTAATGTCAAGGAGGGGTATAGGTAATGTGTTCTGTTATCGGAGGAGGTAAAGATCTTTCTTTCATTGAAAATTTCTTAATTTTCAATTTGAATTAGTAGTTCATTAAACTAGCGCATTTAATGAAACAATTTTTTAGCTTTATAATATTTGTATAGATCAGAGGTTCCCAAGCTGTAAGGCGCGTCTCCCTAGGGCATAGCGTGATTTCAATTTAAGCTATGTAATTATAATAATATTAAAAGATGGGCTTTTAGCTGCAGGTTTCTATGATGTAAAAAGTCTGGGAACTCCAGATACAGATGGTAAATGGTCAATCAAAGCACTTACGGCACAGGATGAAACGGTTTCTTGGTTCTGTCTGACTGACTTTGCTCAATTCTCACTTCCTGACTTGGATCTTCTGCCTGAAATTTGAACATTTAAAAATACAGGGTGATCGTGTCTGTCATATACTGGATATTTCGAGGGCATATATAAAAATGTTTTAGGCGCAGGACTATTATTATTTTTATTTTTTTATATTTTTTATCCGTTACACAAAAGGCAAGCCCTATTAACCACTACTGATATGAACATCTACTAAAATACCTCTTTCATCTGCTATTTTTCAATCATAATAAACATGCCTATATTTAAATGTATGAAATGTTGTGTAATAAACCTAATAAATTGCGGCGAACCCTTTGACTACCTACCCCGCTATGGTTTGGATACAGCTAAAAAAATTATATAAATATAAACATACCTTAACTCCATAAAAATGTAGACAGAAATTATTAATCTTCTTAAACCCCTCATTGGTCTTCACATAATGTGCTTCACCTTGTATTTGTATCTGACACGTCACTTGGAAATGGTTTTTCTTTTGACATACAAACGCTTCGTCAATTTGAGAGAAATTGAAACCTTTGTCTGCGCCCACTATGTATGATGGTGTTGGTCTGAAAAATAATTTATGTAAATATTTTTGTTTAACTAATTATTGTTAAAGCTATGTTAGGCTTATTTATTTATATTAGAAATATTTAATTTGTCAATCGGTGGCTAAATATATTATATATCGGCCAAGTGCAATTCGGACTCGCGTACGAAAGTTTCTAAAAAAATCATGTCTGTTGTATAGGAGCTATTTATTTATTTTAATTGTTATCAAAGTATTTGTTTGTATAGAGCTCTTGGACGTGCCGAATTTTAGCGTTTTAGCGCTGCGTAGTTTTGGCGTTCTGTCGGTGACAAAATCGGTAATTTTGTATATATGTATAGAATCTAATAATACTTACATTGGTTTTAAATTACAATCATACAACGAATGCCAAGTATTTTGCTGGAAGAGTGAAAATCTGATACACTGTAGAGGAGCGTCGTCACCCGCCTCTGACCCGTCCACTGAGGGTGGTGGGCGCACTACTACACTTTCTGGTGATAAGGCCGCTAGAAATTGAAATGTTTTGGTTGCTTAAGATTTAATTTATGTAATATATTTCGTTTGTCCTTTAAGTTAATACATTTTAATTATTCTTTTCATACTAAATTACAGTAAATCAATACAATAAAAAGTCAATTTTACCTGGCTCACATTTAACTTGAGAATTGATATCCTGTGAATGTTTTCTCTTCTTACTACTGGGTTCCTGTAGATTTGTATACACTGGTGTCAAAGTTTCATGTCCTAGAGCTACCAATTGGGGATTTATCATTCCTTGCTCTAATTCCGGCAAATCTATCCTCATTTGATTATACCGATTTTGATAAGAAATTGGATCAGATAAGCCTAGATCATGGCGAACTGATCTTAATCCTAATTCTACAATACTAGGATCTTGTGGTAATACAACTACATCATTGAGATTACTTCTCAAGACTTCATGGTTTATGTTATCTGTTTTCAACTCTTCATAGATATAGTCACCATTTTGTTGTAGTAGTTCATGTGATGTGATGTGGTCCGGGACTAACATATAGTCAGTTCCTAATACAGTTTGTGATACAGCAATTGTGTGGGAGACTTGAGTGTCTGGACTATAAGGGTTTTCTGAGCCTGAATCCGGTGGACTTTCTGGTAATTGGTGACCCCTGGATAAAAGCATAAAATTACTGTCTTATTGATTTAATTGCCCATGAGTCTAAGCAATGATTATTATTTATGGTCTTTACTCAAATAACGTAGTCAAGGTAGGCTTCAAAAAAAATCCTTAAACCAAAATATTTTTTTTTTTTTTTTTTTTATATGGAATAGGCTTGCGTTTGACCGCATCAAGTCTGGTGAGCATTGATGCGGTCTACGGTGGTGCACGCTTGCCTAGAAAATACCTATTCACCCTTTCTTTGAAAACCCCCACATTGTATGTCACAGGAAATACAGATTTAATTGTATTATGAACTTATTCGTTTCTTTCTAAGTCAGGGCAAGCTTTTCTTCCATTTTCTAAGTCATTAACCCAAATTTAAGCTATCTTACCCAATACAGCGTGCGTCGATGGGTTGCGGCGGGTAGCATCCTTCGCCGACAGAGGCCATGCACGCCTCCAACTCGTCTATAAGTCCCGGACCTGTAACAATGCAATACCAATATTACTAAAAAGCTGTCAAATGCTGCGCTACGACGCCCATTTTTTAAATACTGTCACAAATCTTCTTTAACCTATAATATAGTAACCTATATAGCTTTCTATTATTTATATAAAGCATGGAAGAAAGAATAATAATATTTTTATTATTCTTTTTAAGCGAATTCTGTGTAAAAAGAATCCTAAAGAAAACACGCAACGTGGTAATTAAAAAGTAATAAATAATTGGTTTTCGTGTTCACGAAGTTTTCTAATACCAATTAAACATTTTTAAAGTAAACTTTCATACATTTAGACTCCATAGTGGTTCAGTATTTAAGCAACTAATTGTGAGCGGTGGGCAGAGGGAACTTAGTGTTAAGACACTCCGCTCCCCATTAATAGGAGGCATTGCGTGTTGAGTAGAACTTAACGCAGCGCCTTGTCTCGTCGTCAGAGTAAAGAAATTAAAATATTTAATTTTTAATTTATTTTTTCTTAAGTATGAAATAACACTTTAAAATGTCAAAAATATTAAATATTTAATTTCCTCGAGTGGGAATCGAACGTCGCAATTACATTCATGCTTTGTGCCCCTGTGCCACGACTGGCCTCAACTAAGTTCGATTATCCTCAGTAGGTAAGCAATGATATTAATTAGTAGTATTTACTGTCCGTAATAAATTATTAATTAATTGATTTAAAAATATTGCGGAGTTAAGTTTCGTCGTCTAGTCTTCTAGAGGCTCGTCTAGAGGCATATTATAAAAAAACACCAAAATTGCATTTAGATAAAAGAAAACACACACATTACTTACCTAATATACTTAAATTAAAACCGAAACTTTCTCTAAAACACTACAAAATAATAAAAAAGACAAACAAATCCACAAACAAACAAAACAAAAACTAAACAATTAACTAATATTATATAATAACTAATAATGTTTATAATAGTAATAAAAAATAGTATTTAATGGTGCGTTCACGCGTGCCGCACCGATAGTGAACGTTAGAAACTATAGTTATAATTGTTACGTGCAATTGCGTCACATGCTTTCAGAAGGAAAATGTTGCGGGAGAAGTATGAAAATTAGTGTGATAGCTAAAAATTCAGTTTTAGCTTTACTCTTTTGTTCACCTACGAGGAGGAAACGTAGTGTTAAGACACTAAGATACTATGGTCTTCACGCATCGCCCAATTTTCGAGACTGTGCGCTTTGTCTTATTTATAGGATGAGGAAAAGAAAACTAATTCATTTTCCGTGAATAAAGTTAAAGTGAGAATTGATTTATAGTCAGATGTAGCGCGCCTCGTCGTATCAAATAATTAATTTTATATTAAAACAGCTTCACGCAGTATCTCGCTCACAGCAGGGTAGACAGAGGGAATATAGTGCCCTCTACTCCACTCGTTCAGTACGTGGAGAACCGAGTGTTTTAACACTATGTTCCCTCTAATCTCCTCTGTAATTTTCATGACATTCCTGATTTAACCGGCGGAACTCAACGACACACTTTATCTAATTAATTTAATGAAAATAATAAACTAAGAAATATAATAAAATGAACAGTAAATGAAATATGCAAATTCCATATTAAACTATAGCATTAATAACTGAACTATGCAAGAGAAAGGCAGGTGAACGCCTGAAGATGCAACATGAGATCAAGTAATACTGAAATAACTTGTAATTTTATAATTTTTACATAACGTTATCGTGGCGTGGTGGTTGTAGGTTCGATTTGCAACTGAATATTTATATTCAAAATATTTTTGTTGAGACCGTGCGTGCCGTGAAAACGCCGTGAAACGGTAAAGAGTGCGATTACAACTTGGAAGATTAATTTGTTTTCATTACCAATTATAAACAGTGCGGCGTTAAGTTCCGCCTTTTTGTCTTCTCTGCTTTAATTATGCAGAGTCAAAGCCAAAAGCTGAATGAGTAATGAAAGTATATTATTGTTTAGTAAATAACCCGTATACCTACTTATTTAATTCGCAATGTTACATTTTGTTACATATCTAGACTACTTTCTACAAATACAAGTATAATAACCTTCCATCAACTATACTCCAACCAAATCCAATAGAAGTTATGATGCAGTGATGATGCATCACGACTGCACTGATGATGCATCACGAATGCGGCGATGATGCGTGGGCCTACAGCCTACAGCCTCTGATTGTAAACGCGTTTGACGGTTCGATTCCCACTTGGAAAAATGAAATATTTTTATTTCTTCGTTCTGATAAAAAGACTAAATGCGCAGTTGAGTTTCGCTTTCTCGAAAATTGAGTGTAAGTCGGGCAATGGATTCCCTCCCTCCCTATTTAGTCTGTTGTGTGCGGGATACAGCGTGAAGCTAAAGAAAATATAGCTTTCTTTCATGCAAGATAACATGTTTTACCCCGCTATGAGTGGGATACAGCATAGAGCTAAAACGCTTAAGCATTAACATAATAATATTTACAATTAATGCAATTCTTAAATACCGTTTCGGGGGCAGATGTATTTTCACGCATCAATAGTTAAGGGTTGTTTCACACGAGCTTGATCACGAATTAGCGATATGGGGCTATTAAAATGGGGTGTATAATGTGTTTGGCCAGTCGACCGCGTGATTTGTTGACAGTNCGATTTGCAACTGAATATTTATATTCAAAATATTTTTGTTAGGGCCGTGCGTGTAGTGAAAACGCGTCGGTAGGGAGTGCCATTACAACTTGGAAGATTAATTTGTTTTCATTACCAATTATAAACAGTGCGGCGTTGAGTTCCGCCTTTTTGCCTTCTCTGCTATAATTGTGCAGGGTTAAAATCAGAAGCTGAATGAGAAATGAAAGTATATTATTGTTTATTTATGGGTAACTTAATTTGCAATGTTACATTTTGTTACTTAGAAATGTCTAGATTGCTTGTGTCACTATATAATTAATCGAAGATAGTAACCAAATCTAATAGATGTCGTCGTGACGCAGTGGCACAGCCTCTGACTGTAAACGCGGCGTTTGACTTCCACGCAATAGGTTCCCTCCGTCCCTACTTAGTTGCTGTGTGCGGGATACAGCGTGAAGCTAAAGGAAAAATAGCTTTCTTTATAAAATAACATATTTAACACATGTGCCAGATTTTTACAAACATATTAATCGTATTTAATATTTCTATACGTAAGAGTAAACAACTTTCGTGTTTTACCAATATGAGAAAAAATACGCCTCTGACATTTCTTTCAAGATGTTTTTTTTTTTTGAAAAAATGCATTTTTAACATGTTTTATTAGGTCAATTTGGATTACTTTGTTAATCTTAATGGTAAGTGTATTAATGGGTTCACAGGCCCAGGTTCTACCCCGCTATGAGCGGGATACAGCGTGAAGCTAAAAATAATTGAAATTAAATTATTTAAATACTACACTTAAACATAATAATATTTACAATTAATGCAATTCTTAAATACCGTTTCGGGGGCAGATGTATTTTCACGCATCAATAGTTAAGGGTTGTTTCACACGAGCTTGATCACGAATTAGCGATATGGGGCTATTAAAATGGGGTGTATAATGTGTTTGGCCAGTCGACCGCGTGATTTGTTGACAGGGTAAACTAAGGGTAATATATTTAAGTATAGGTCACCTTTAAGTAACGTGTTTACCTAAAGCTTAGATAAAATGGTTTACGGTGGCAAAAGATTGTACTTAAAATATAACAAGATCGATTGCAAACGACAAATGATAAAATATTAGTACATAGGTACACAACGTCTGACTTTCTTCATCAGCGTCGTAATCTAGGCGGTTGTGGGTTCGATTCCCACTCGGAGAATTGAATTCTTTTAATTGACACAAGACACACACACATTTCCCTGGTAACAAGATTAAGCGCAGCGTTGAGTTTCGACACTCATCTCACAATGTCTCGAACATTTTGGGGAAAATCGGTAACAGAGTGTATTACCACTAAATTAGGCAGAGGCCTACTATGCGGGATGTTGTATCCCGCATAGTAGACGCTAAAAAAATAAAAAAAGAAGAAATTCCAAAATAATAAGATATATCCTGTAAACATCTTGTGGTACATCGTCTTATAAAGATTATTCATTATCTAGAGTACATGATAAACACGCTATTCAATTATATACATACAATAACGATAATTACGATTCTCCGAGCGCGTACGAGCATATGGATAGATGCACAGACAATAATTGTGTGGAATTTTTCTACAATATAAACAAATGAGAATATAATTGTAGAGAATTTATATTGCTCATTTTGTCTGTAAAAGAACCTAATTAATTATACGGGCGAGCCTTACAAAACAACTGGTCAAGTGGGAGTCGGTCTCGGCCACCTAGGCTCTCGTACCAATTTCAGAATTGTAGTTCAATGATAAGTACAAGTTATTTAAGTTTACAAATTTAACATTGCAGGCGTATGCACTAATTTTATAACGGACAACTAACGAAAAAAATAAATACATAAAATATGTTAAACTAAATAATAAGCTAAATGTTAAACTTAAAATAACAATAGGAACTCAATCCATCCATTACCAAGTGTGAATACACAATTCCTACTCATTTCATAATATTTTAATGTTTCTATTAACCCCACTAAGAATTACTAATACAATACAGTACTATACAGGAAAGTTATCTTTTTTTTTATGGAAAAAGGACAAGGCAAACGAGCGTTCCGGTCATCTGATGGTAAGTGATCATCGCCGCTCACCTCCCCGTGCAACACTAGAGGAGCTACAGGTGCGATGCCGGTCGCCAAGGTGGAGATAGACGCGCTTTTTGAAGGTACCCATGTCATATAGACCTGGAGACTAGGAAGTTCCTACGAAACCGCCCAGTAGGGGTGTGCCACGTATCCAGGTAGTGTGAATGATATTTACGTTTGTGACGTACTGTGCAGTTAGGATAGTTATTGTTCTTGTAGAATTTCTAGATGGCGATAAGAACCAATATCTTAAATAACTAGACCGGGCTCAAATTAAATAAAAAATGTTAAAATATTGTTTTTATTTCTATAAGTCATCAACCTTTTCATACATGCCCCCATTAAATCTATACTCTATACTAATATAATAAAGCGGAAGAGTTTGTTTGTTTGTTTGTTTGTTTGTTTGTTTGTTTGAACGCTAAGATCTCTGGATCTACCGGTCCGATTTACTATGTTTTTGTTTTGTATGAAAGATGCATTCTTCAGAAGTGCTATAGGCTATATAACATTACATTACACTTATAAACTAATATATTTTAAAGTACTTTCTAATTTGACATGTAATTTATTCTGCCATGTTAATAACAACCGTCGCGTCGCTACGCAACCGTTACCGCGACATTCTGATATTCATCCTTATGAAAATAAATATAATAGTCACTTTTAGCATTTTATCTAGATTGAAATTATAGTTTACTGTTATAACATTCTAATAAATAATTAAGAAGATGTCACTGATTCGAAATGACCTAGCCTACGGGCGACGTAGTATGAGTATGACCGACGCGAAAATATTCTTATAGTTCAAGCAGGCGTAGCCGCGTCCGGGTCCACTAGTTACTAATATAATATGTATAAACAAAACTATTTTTATTTCAACTTATGACACTTTAGTTAAAATTGTTAATAATAGTTAAGTACATTCAAAATCTGAAATTCGAAACGACAGATAACGTAATTGCTATTGTCACAGATACCATACAATCTGTGACGCAAATTGAAAATGTTTGCGGCGCAACGTCGCGTCGCGTCGCGTATAGCAGTTATTATTAAAAATATATAAACTAGCTTGTCGACTGTAAACGTTGTGGTTGTGGGTTCGATTCCCATTCGAGGATATTAAATATTTAATATTTTAATTTCCTCGTCAAACATGCAATCTCTTCGTCAAATTCCGCCAATCAACACGCAATGCCTCCAGAATTCGGCGGAGTGGGTAACGGAAATGTCCTGATGGGAACGGAGCGTTCCCACGTCCCATCTGCCTACCCTGCTAAGCTGGGGTAAGCATAGTCTTGAAATTAAATTCTTCGTGATGGATTATTTATTTTTGGTACATGCATACAAATAAAATATATTAATAGTAATGCAAGTCCCCTTAGAAATATTTTTTTTAGCTTCACGCACACAATAGCTTCCTCTAAATTCTGGAGGCATGAAGTGGCGGAACTTAACGCCGCGCTTTGACTTTGTTACCAGAGCCGGAAAATGAAAGTATTAAATATTTCTTAAATATATTTATTACAAAATAAGCAAGGGTGTCAGCCTTAAGTATATCCAACGCACTTTATACTTGCGGTTCACACAAAATTCGGTCAAACCGCAAGAAATTGTAAATTATAAACACTGATAC
>JAKRZM010000244.1:165409-186775 GCA_036379175.1 Heliconius cydno galanthus
ATCAATAATAAAATTGATATCTAGCTATAACTAATAATCGAACTTGCGACCCAGCTGTCGTGACCCAGTCATACATGATCGCGTCCACCGCCACCTGACGAACGATTAAATTTCACGCGCCATTGCATCTAAAACGGTACAGCACATGTTTTAGGCAAGGTGCTTGATTTGATATGGCCAAAAAACTTTTTTTATTATAACAATTTTTATTTAAATTATTGACTAATGGTCCAGTTGTGACCGTAAAACGAAAAATAAAAGATAGTAAAGCCCTATTTTTTTCGTAAGTGTGGAATAACACAAAAATGTTAAAAATAGTATTTGAGGCCGGTCGTGGTGCAGAGGCACAGGCGAGCAACGGTGAACCCGAATTTAGTGGAAATTGGGGAACGGAAGTGGCGTAATGGGAACGAAGTGTCTTAATACTCCCGAGTCCCCGAGTTTCCTCTGCCTACCTGGCTTTGAATTTACTTTTTCTGTATCTCTTACATGGAATATATTTAAAAATAAACAATGTAAGCCTATGTGAAAACACTTAAATATATGAATCTATGACCACATGTCTTGAAAACCACTGGACGGATTTTAAAAAAACTTTTTTTTTATTTTAAATTAATTTTTTAGAGAGCTAGTCTACTATATATAACCGACACCTTGGTGTAAAGATAGAACTAACGACCATCGTTTTTACAGTCAAAATCTTTGCAACTGCGTTACCATGGCATTATATTCTATTTATATCTATTGGATATCTATAGTTAAAATTTTAAAGATGAGTATTTTTGGTTCAAACCGCTAATGTAAGGAACTAAGAAACTTAAATTAAAAAAGGCTTTCCTTGTTAGATATTCAGACAAAACGCAACGTTAACTTCCGCCTTACAATACATAACATTTCAAAAGTAGCGAACGGAGTATTTTAACACTATATTCTGTGCCTATCCTGCTAAACGGGAAAAAGCGTGAAGCCGTGTTTTTATTACTTACAACCCCTCCGATCGCTTTACAATAATTACACTAAACGCTTATTTACGCATTGATCCCTACCCTGAGTTGAATGAATCGCGGTCGTGGGAAGGTGGCGCTACTAATTCGTTTCGCAGGTGGAAAAGCTCCCTTTTATATTAAACTTTCATATTTCTATACAGGCCGTCATGGCGCAACGACACAGCGACTGATTGTAAACGCGACGGTTGTGGATTCGATTTTCAACCGAGAGAAAGAATTATTTTTTCTCTTTCTGTCTCTTATAGCGGGGAATATCAATGTTTCATCAAAAAAATTGATACAATTTTCTTTATTTTATCTTTTTATCGATTTTTTTTGTTTTTTACACCATTTATTTAATGGATCTCAAACCCTCAAACAGAAAGTTCAATTTATTTAATTATATACCCCCAAATTCATCGCATTCGTACAGATAATTGAAAAGAAGTCTAAGACTGTTTTAAAATTACCTATATACTATATCTCAGAAATTCATATTTTTATCGTATACTCCATTTCGAAAAACTGTTCTTGGTTCAAAGTTTTACGAATGTGTATGCTAAAAGTTCTAGGAACATCGATATATTTTCAAAATCAATAAATTATCTGTAGTGCATATATAATCAAACCGATTTAGTTGGAAATATATAATTTAAGTTTTCCTTTTACTTTTGTATTTGTGTTGCATGTTTTAGAAACTATTATTTTTGCATGTATTTTACCTTAAATATGTTGGATTGTAAATAAATATTCTTAAGCTTGCGTTTTTGTACATATTCTCCTTTATTGTATAACAATTGTCGGTAAATCTAATAAATTAAAAAAAGCATTACGATAACGTCATAATTAATATAACAAATAAAGTAAAACAGTAAAAATAATAAATGTAGTAGTTTATAACAGCATGGAATATATCACACGACCTTTTAATGCGGAACTTCCGTTATAGATGGATCATTATAGTATTAATTTTTTACTTTTTTAGTAGAGTTCCAGACCACTCAAAGTGTATGAAAAAATACTTTTACTTATTTAAAAGTTGGAGATTATAAAAAAAAAGAAAATGTTTTAAATTGAATATCTTTATTAGAAATATACACTTTTTTATTGAGAAAATAACGAAGCGGCAGGACTCCGCTAGTTCTCAAAATCACAATGTCTCGAAAATAGGAAGAGGGAACCTAGTAAGACACTCCGTTCCCCACTTAATATCTTAACAATTAATAACCAAACAAAGGAATATCAATATTTTAATTCATACTCATAGCCACAGTTAAAACAGCAGTTAAACTATCTTAACTTAAACTAGAAATTTCATGTTTAAACTGATAAGTTAAACCAATCACTCATACTAAAGTACGACTTAAGTCTTAAACTATAATAGCTAAGCGTAATTAAATTCACATTCTGACATAGCATTGTAATTTCAATGTTTTGGGGGTATAAAATGCAAATTTTGTAATCAATGGGGACGTGGTCGTAGGCACGAGATGGTTGCCATGGCGTTGTTGGTTCGATGCTCGGTTAAAGCATTCGAGGGGATGAAATAACCTTTAGAATTATTTCAGTGATAAACATTGTTTCTATTATTTAATTTTAACAGGCTCCTTGAGAAATTTTTATTGGTTGAAGCATTTTATTGGTTGGTCTTGACTATTAATCCTTAAACACTATTTAGTTTTTTCTTTTTAGCTTTTATGCAGTCGGATTTTGTTTTTTTAATTTTTATCTTTTTGTATATCTCATGATTAATGGTACTTAGAGAGCCTAGCGATATTATAACTTACTGTCCATTTTCTGGATGATTAGGAGATATGGGGTATTAGGCGAAACTTAACGCCGCATTGTTTGTAACCAGATTATGAAAACAAAATAAAAAAGCAGCCACTCAGTTTGCCACTTTCCAAACTTTTACTGTTGCGTGATGTAGAGTAAAACTGATGGCTGTGCCTTTTGTACCGCCAAAAAGTTAAAATACCTATAAATAAAGTAAATATTTTCGAAAAGAACCACGCAATGCCTCTAGAATTCGGTGGAAAAATAGAAAACGAAAATATTTTAATGGGAACGGAGTGTCTCAACACTAGGTTCCCAGTTTGCCCTCTGCTTACTCTACTATGTGCAAGATACAGCGTGAAGCTTAAACAAAAAAAAAAGGTTTGGAAGAACATTTTAAAAATGATTCAGGATTTTCCTCATCTCTTAGCAACAATCAAGTTAATTCATCTCAAATATTATAAGACAATATATTTAAATGCGAATATAAAAAAAACCAAAGCACAAAAAATATGAAGAATACAACTCGATTTAATCGCTGCTCGCTGACGTAAAATAAAGAGACGTCAATATATTAAAAATTACCCACGATCGTAATGTTACCAAGGAAAATAATAAAATTATGATAATAATCGATCGAATCGTTCTAATAATTCATATAAATTGGCGATGTTTTTAATGGTCTGCTTGGTTGTCATATTTACAACCTATATTTTTATATACAATTTTTATATAGAAAAAGAAATTGATTCTATTTTCATTTTCTTGAGTATGTTTTCTAAATACTTTTTAGAAGTTTTATAAAAATTTTAATTTTAAAAGTTGAAATCTCACAACGTTCATTTTTTTATTCGTTTTCTGAAAAAATATACGCAATTGTTGTGGTTTTCATAATCTTTCCTCCTTCTTACATAATAAGACAAACTGCAGAGCTGATATCCACGTCTTAAAACGTTTAAAAATATTATGAAAAGCGGAGAATGGAGTGTCTACGAACTACTTTATGATATATGAGAACATCTTAAACATACAAAAAATATAACCAACTCGTTTACACAAAACCGCACTATCATTTTCAAGGCTACTTACTTCTATATTAATACTAACATACATATATATAGAACTATCTAATATAAAAGATATTGATCAAACATTATATAGGGGGTGGAGCATCCCTTCCAAAGAGGGTTGGCGCGACCAATGGGGTTGTACTGTAAATTGAGAACACGTGAACTGAACTGAATGTCAAAAGTGACGTATAGTCAAAACATTTGTATACGGCGTGTTTAAAATTAGGAAAATTTAAAATTTATATAGCTTGTTATTATTATTTTTATAGCATCACACTGTATCCCGCATATAGCATAGTAGGCTTAGGGAACCTGGGAATGTAATGCTAAGAGCTAGAAATAAAACTAATTCATTCTCCCAACTGGGAAGTCCGCTTAAAAAAGATTACAGGCGCCATTGTGTCACGAAGATTGTTTGTATATAATATTCAGGCAATAATATTATTGGACATTAAAGATGATACTATCATATTATTTTTAAATTACACAATAAGATTTTTTTACGATATTCAATAAAAATATAGTAAGAAAAGTAACATTTCTACTTTTGTTAACCGATTTTTTGTATCAAGGTTCTACGTACAAAAGCTACAAGCCTTGACATTTATTAAAAAAAAGATCTTTCCTAATACCATGACAATATGTATTAATGTGTCAATACAATATTTTAATATAACTTTTTTTTCAGCTTCACGCTGTATCCCGCTGGAGACATTGCGTGTTAAGTGACAGAACATTGCCTCGATTAAATAATTCAAACCCCCGAATGGAAATCAAATCCGCAACCATTACAGTCACTAGTGCGAATGCGCCACAATATCTTCCTCGCGCAAACCACATACATACCATAATTAATTTAAACATGCTGTATACAAATAACATTCGGTCGCGTGCGGGCCTAACCGCAAAATCGTACGCAGTTACTATATTTTACACAAACAATCTTTCGGGAATCGAACTCTGGTCAACTGCTAGATTTATTTACATATGATAAACATATGCATAAACCCTGCCCCTAAATGTATATAAGCTACACATTTGTAGTATTATTTGAGACAAGCTACTTATATTAATATAGTTTTATAAAGGTAAAGAGTTTGTTTGGTTTAACGCATTATTCTTAGGAACTACGAGTATTTATGTACAAAAAATCTATTATATGACAACTACGTTAGATGTTAATTGTGCTAATCATTTCAAAGTAATCCACTATACCTGCCAGTACAAGAATAATTATATTTCGGTACTTATGTAGTAAGGCCAGCATAACTACAGATTTCACGATTAGCTATTTTTAAGTGCAACAATATCTAACCTAACTTAACCTGCGCCCAAATGTACAGGGAACTGACTGTCTTAACACTAGGTTCCCAGGTTCCCTTTTCCTATCTTGCTTTGTGCGGGATACAGTGTGTACACAAGTTCCTAACTCATAAACTATCTACTGACAGTCAAATGACAGAGTCAAACCCATAACTATTATCTAGTAACCTTGATACGAACCTTCAATTACGCGACCACAGCGACTGTGGACGTAGCCAGCCGAATAATTGTTGTAATAATATTTTATAGAATTATTGAGGAAAATATTTATTTACCGACCGATTGTGGGTGAACAAAAAAATTATATGAATATAAAATGTTTATCATTTGGTTATACTTTTTATTGATATCAATATGTAGCGATAGAGAAGTACGATCTGTCTAAGCGTTCACATTGTTTACTTGTAATTAGTCTATATAATTTAGGTAAAACATAAAAAAATGAATAAACGAGTGCAAAATAATCATGCATATAATGTTAATTTATCGATAAAAATGTAAATTTCAATCGACTCCTTCCTTTATATTAATACAATGCAACTCATTAAAGTTTTCAAGTTTTCATCGATGTTCTTATGACATCATTACGTAAAATTATCACTCGTAAACCGATTTTGCAAACTACTAATTTCCTTTAGTGCAAATACTTTATATTAAAATTTTCATTTAAATATCCCCATTGTGACGTCACCAGCAACTTATTTTTATTTTACTTTTTAATATTTTTTTTCCTTATTATTTAACTTATTTTAATTTAAATCAGTTAAGTTTGATTTTAATTCTAAATAATAATTAGACAACCATGAAAACATTAGCATTTATTAATAGAAGAAATCTAATTACTTTAAATTAGAAAAGTAAAAATCTTATTATGTTTTGTATAAAAAAAGCAACACAAAATATTTTTTATCACTTAGGTATTTTTTTACGCCACATAAAAAAATATGGCCAATTTTTTTGTTTTCAATATAAATAGTAATAACCTTAGTTTTTATAGTGAAACCAATCGCAACCTCGTTCCACACAGTCGGTTAAGAAATATGGCCAAGTTCATAGCTTAGGTGCGCATACCTGCTTTATTTAGAGGGCGGTATAACGTTGACATACAAATTAAGGGTACAAATACTGTATGTTTAAATAATTTGACGGCATAGCATTAATGTATTTATTTAAACAAGGTTTAATTCGTTAAAATTAGTTTATATTTAAATTTATGATTGAATTTATCCATCTCTTGCACATTCTTGGTAAACAGAGGTATTTTAGTGACAAATTTCTCTTTGCTACACTTTTACATCAAACGCAATACACAAGAGGTAAGCAGAAGGAACCTAGTATACACTCCCTTCCCCACTTTTCATGCAATTTTTGTGATATTGCATGTTGAGTGACGGAACTTAATGTCGCGCGTCGTATACCAGAGCAGGGTGATGAAAATGTTTTAAATACTCACTTGTCCAGGAAAAGTACCCTATAGGTTTTGATTACACGAATTTGGTACAAAATTCAGTAAAAACGATGCAAAAATCTTTCAATTACGTAAAAAAAAACTTTTCACTTGGCTCTGAGGAACCTTCATACATCCACACGATCTCCAGATGAATAGCCAATGACAGACGGACAATAAAGTGGAGAACCCTAAAACTATTGATATAGAAGAAAACAATTCAAGGCTGTCCTGGCGCAGTGGCACAACAGCAAACTGTAAATCTTATGGTTTTGGATCGATTTTCTCTCGGGGGAGTAGATTATTTTCATTTCATCGCTCTAATCTAAAAAGCGCACGTGTAGGGGTCTGCTACTCAATCCACAATCTCTCGAAAATTGAGGAAGAATCGAAAATTCGTGAGAAACGAAATATCTTAACATTACGTTACCTCTGCTTAACATGCTACAAAATACTTCGTGAAGCAAAAAAAAGAAAAGTCTATTATCACGCCGTATTAACATAACATACATACATATGTAGGTATAAACTTTTATGATGAAAAATGTTAAACAATAAGAAAACTCATCTAATAACTGACCATACATAATGCAATTAAGTAAAACGATAAAATATATTATAACTAGAATAAACGAAATTAAAAAATATTTGACTAAAGAGAAGAAAATAGTTACCATACCATACGATGTTGAGGTCATCGTGGAGCAGGGGACACAAGGATATGACTGTAACACGACGGTTGTGGGATCGATGCCCACGAGAAGGAATTATTAATTATCTTTACGCTGGCGCCAAAGCAAAAGCCCGGAGTTGGATTCCCCCACTTAACACGCAATGTCTCGAAAAATTCAACTGAAAGTGGGGGACGGAATGTCTTAACACTATATCTCCTCTGCCGACTCGGCTAAGCGTGGTACGGCGTGAAGTTGATTTATTTATTTTTTTAAGTTACCGCGGAATCCAACACCGCACTTTGCCTCGTTACCAGAGCGATTGAATTAAAATATTTAATTTATTTCCTCGAGTGGGAATCGACACCACAGCATGTCTCGTTAACAGTTGCAGCCCAGCGCCCAGCGCCATGACAACCATCTTTCTTTTCTTCTTTTATGAATAATATATTCAAAGAATGCCATCCAATATCCAACTGTAGCGTTAGTTAACCTTTTGACTTCAATAAGTAATTTCAAAACAAAATATTTGTGTCAGTTAAAATGTCAGTACAATTGTAGCTAGCTCAAATCGTATGCCAATTACGTACACAACAGGTGTTTAATACAGTGCGCAATGTAAGTTTGCTTATTTTAATTTTTAACTTACTTTTTCATGTGACTTCGCCCGCGTGGTCTAATGAAAATAACTAGCTGAAGTAACTGTGACCGTAGATAAGGTGGGTTACATAGAAACGATTAGCGTGACATAATATAGTCTATAGCCTTCCTTATATGGACTGCTCAACTCAAATTATTCGAACTAATAGTTCCGGAGATAGTGTGGTCAACCGTACACACTCTATAGCTTTATAATGTTAGGCAGTATACTTCATAGAAAAATGATAAAATTTATGATTTTGTTGAGTTTCACGCTGCAACCCTATATAAAAGGGTTGTAGAAAACCTAGTGCCGAGACACGAGATAGAAATCTCTAATCCATGAGAATAAATTATGTTCATTTCTGCGTTATGTTCATTTCTGCGCTGCGGTGTAGAGTTCCGCAACTCAACATACAATGTCTCGAAAAAAGGGCGGTAAGTGGGCAACGAAGTGTCTTAGCACTGTGTTCAAATTCACTTTTTAAACAAAAAATACATCAAAACGTTTCGGTAACAGTTCATCTGTTTAGGAGCTATGATGGCACAGACAGACATATCTATGTATGTGTATACATAGATATGTCTGTGTATACATAGATGTGTATACACACATACATAGATATATCAAACTCACAAGATCTTTCTTTTTTTTATAGGAGCTTGAAAAAGTGTCTCTAATCACAATATTTTCATATAATGAAATATTTACAATGTCATTTTAATGATAAAAATCGTCGCTTATTGTACCGCCGTAGCAATTTTTTTCTTCACTCACCCATTGTTGAGTTTTTTGTTCGTGAGAAAAAGATTTTTAATTGTTTTAGCAGTTGGGTAATATATTTACTATGGTCTTTACTTGTCTCGCTCTAACATATGAATTTGATTTTTTTTCCCTTTCACTCAATATTTTTTTCAGTACTGTGCAAAGATACAAAGTATAAATATCTATATATTAATACGTGAAGCAAACATTTGGACACCTTTTTACGGAAATTTTCTTGGACGGAGGGGTTTGAAATTTGGCACATTTATTTTTTATTTATTTATATGTCGGAGAAGTGCATAACGCTAATATTTTTCAATAATAATGCTTATAAAGTATATTAAATTAATAACTAAAACATAACACACACTATTTCGACATATTTCCACTTATGTTTATAAAGTGGCATACACGTTGCTATGGCAACGCCAATGCATATTATTATACGCGTAATTGGTTCTCTAGTAAATAAAATTGAAATATCTCTCTGTAATATCAAAATTACTTTGTTTTTCCAATTGCATATTATACATACGATAACAAAACACAAACAAAAGTAAATTGTCTGTCTGTCTTTCTGTTTTTCCGGGCTTATCTCTGGAACAGCTGAACCAAATTTTATATACCTAAATACCTATAGGCTACTTTATATCTCGGTATTCCCGCGGTATCGGGATTTACGCAGAAAACAAAAACCGCATTTGTCGTACTTCTCGTACCTACCGCTTACTTCGATAGATTAGAAATATTTTTATAGATATTTTTCTATTAAATACGACATTTTGTGCGAGCAAAATTAAATATATTCCCAAAATATTTAAATTACGATATATCTAAAATATCTATACACATCTATAAAAATCACATATATATATAGTACTCATCAAACTGATAACCTCTTTTTTTGAATCGGTTAAAAATTTATAAAAAAAAACGTTCGGATATTATTCAATAGTTTGATTTACTCTACTACAATATGAACCCGTTAGAGAAATCACAATATAAAGATAACAGTACAAATAAAAAATTTCCTTATTTATTTAGACAAATTATAAACATACGATATGCGAATAAACAAAGATACTATGATTACAAACGCGATAGTTATGGGTTCGATTTGAGTAGAGGAACAAATTATATGTCAACTATTTAATTACACGCATCGTGTAATTGTCGAGATATAGCGTAACTGAACGCCGCAATTAGTCTACTACAGCGGCAAAAAGTAAATAATGCCTCAAATACACTACAAAATAGGGAAAAATGTACCAAGGCTAGGTTTTAGATGACGTTTGCACTAAAGTACTAGTAAATAAGACCTAAATGAGTTACAGCAATTTACAATTGAGCAGTAAATAGCATTCACTTGTTAACTTTGTAGTTGATTCACCGTAAAGAAAAATCAACATGTTCTTTTATGAAGATCTCAGAAAATATATTTTTTTGTCTTAAAGCATTTCCCGAGTCCGTAGTGGCGCAATGGTAGAAGCGTGCGACTGTAAACTCGTCGGTTGTCAGTTCAATTCCCGTTTGAGGGAATGCAAGAGTTGTTATTTTTATTTGCATGTTCTGGCTCGAGGCGAAGCGCGGAGTTCAGTTTCGCCATTCCAGTATTCTACAGAACGGAGTGTTTTAACACTAGGTTATATTGACATANCGTGAGAAAAAGATTTTTAATTGTTTTAGCAGTTGGGTAATATATTTACTATGGTCTTTACTTGTCTCGCTCTAACATATGAATTTGATTTTTTTTCCCTTTCACTCAATATTTTTTCAGTACTGTGCAAAGATATAAAGTATATCTATATATTAATACGTGAAGCAAACAATTGGACACCTTTTACGGGGCTCGAAATTTGGCACACTTATTTTTCTATTTATTTATATGTAGGAGAAGTGCATAACGCTAATATTTTTCAATAATAATGCTTATAAAGTATATTAAATTAATAACTAAAACATAACACACACTATTTCGACATATTTCCACTTATGTTTATAAAGTGGCATACACGTTGCTATGGCAACGCCAATGCATATTATTATACGCGTAATTGGTTCTCTAGTAAATAAAATTGAAATATCTCTCTGTAATATCAAAATAACTTTGTTTTTCCAATTGCATATTATACATACGATAACAAAACACAAACAAAAGTAAATTGTCTGTCTGTATTTCTGTTTTTCCGGGCTTATCTCTGGAACAGCTGAATCAATTTTTATGAGACTTGCACTGAAAAATAGAATGTCATGCATCAAACTATAGGCTACTTTATAATTATCTCGGTATTCCCGCGGTATCGGGATTTACGCAGAAAACAAAAACCGCGTTTGTCGTGCTCTCGTACTTACCGCTTACTTCGATAGATTAGAAATAACTTGTTTTCCTATGAAATACGACACTTTTTGCGAGTAAAATTTAATAAATGCCCAAAACATTTAAATTACGATTTATCTAAAATATCTATCAATATCATATATAATACGGGTACTTTTCGATAGTTTGATTTACTTTACTACAATATGAACCCGTTAGAGAAATCACAATATAAAGATAACAATATAAAGATAACAGTACAAATAAAAATTATCCTTATTTATTTAGACAAATTATAAGCATACGATAAGTGAATAAACAAAGATCTATGATTACAAACGCGATAGTTATGGGTTCGATTTGAGTAGAGGAACAAATTATATGTCAACTGTTTAATTACACGCATCGTGTAATTGTCGAGATATAGCGTAACTGAACGCCGCAATTAGTCTACTACAGCGGCAAAAAGTAAATAATGCCTCAAATACACTACAAAATAGGGAAAAATGTACCAAGGCTAGGTTTTAGATGACGTTTGCACTAAAGTACTAGTAAATAAGACCTAAATGAGTTACAGCAATTTACAATTGAGCAGTAAATAGCATTCACTTGTTAACTTTGTAGTTGATTCACCGTAAAGAAAAATCAACATGTTATTTTATGAAGATCTCAGAAAATATATTTTTTTGTCTTAAAGCATTTCCCGAGTCCGTAGTGGCGCAATGGTAGAAGCGTGCGACTGTAAACTCGTCGGTTGTCAGTTCAATTCCCGTTTGAGGGAATGCAAGAGTTGTTATTTTTATTTGCATGTTCTGGCTCGAGGCGAAGCGCGGAGTTCAGTTTCGCCATTCCAGTATTCTACAGAACGGAGTGTTTTAACACTAGGTTATATTGACATATATGGCTATATTGACATATATTATTTTAGATAAAAATGGCATTACGTCATTATTTCACCAAATGTCAGTTATAATATAAACGTTTCCCCAAATGGGAATCGAACTCACAACCATTACTATCTGACTGTACAAGTCAAATAGTAACCAAAACTGCCGCAACCGCATGTCATTAAAGCCAAAAATATTTAAAAAATCGTAAATCCTCTAGTTTTTAGTGTTTGCTTAAAACTTAAACAAAAATAACATTTGTATTTAAATTGCATATAAATCTTACAGCCACCTTGAACTTTTATTCTATTCAAATGTTTTTATATAACCGTGCATTACTCATACATACGTCATGATTAACCTAAAATATATAACTACCAGCAGCTTCACGCTGTAATCCCGCACACAGCACGGTAGCCAGAGGGAACCTAGTGTTAGACACTCCGTTCCCCACTTTCCGCCGAATTCTGGACCACTACCACGAATAACTACCAGCTTTTACTTGAAAACAACTAGAGGTCGGTAGTGGCGCAGTAGCACAAGCGACATGTTGTGGATTCGATTCGAACTCGAGGAAATTTAATATATGACACTTTCATTACCTCGCTCTGGTAATGGCATTCAGCGGAAAATGGGGAACGGAAGTGTCTTAATAGAAGCGGAGTATCTTAACTCTAGGTTCACAAATTTCCTCTGCCTCCTTCTATGGGAGGGATAGAGCGTGAAACCAAAAAAAAATAGTGTCGTGAATAACGACGAGGTAACGTTGACTTCATGTACAGTGGGTTAAATCGAAACGATTAATGTAATATAGCTTATAGCCTTTCTCGATAGTCCATTCTAAACAGTAGTTCCTGAGATTACCGCGTTCAACCAAACGAACTCACCAAGCTTTATAATATTAGTATAGAATGGAGTTATGTTATCCGCTTGTAGCATATTTCATATATTTTAAAAATTATTGTCAGAATTTTTATTAATATTTATTGACTTTGTAAAGGTTATGATATAAATTCCGAATCAAAAAACCTTTCAACGCAAAAAGATTTCTTGTAAAATCGTGTTCTTTAAATAAGACATAACTAAAATTAATAATTTTTAATTCAAACTCGAAATAATTTGAATTCTGTGAATATTGAATTCTGCCTGTAAACTGAATGTCTTAACACTAAGTTCCCTCTATCTACCGTGTTATGCGGGAACGAGCGTGAATTTCAACAGAATAGTCTATAGACTGAAATAATAGTCCAGGCTATTCATACAGTCTCCCAGATTAAGACATTGCCGGAAGTAGTCTTATCTAGAAACCATGTCAAGGACAATCAAGGCATTGTACAGCAAGTTGTTTAACACTTACACACTTGCCCGCTTTAGAGTTCTATAATAGGGTCGTTTGATAGTTCACTTTGTGTTTTATCTATTGTTTTTATTAGGTTTCCCGCTGTATCCCGCATATAGCAGGACCCACCTAGTGCTCAGACACTCCGTTTTCCACTATTCGCTCAGTTTGCTTTTAGTGGCTCGAAACTTTGCTTGTAGTGGCGGTACTCATCGTCGCCCTTTGTTTATACGGGAACGGGGACATGGTAATTAATTCATTTTACCAAGTGAGAATCGAACTCACAACTTAAGCGCCTACAATCTACACACACATACATAAAAGAACACATACATACATATATAAAAATACACATAAACCACGTCTGTCTGTACATCGATTTGATTTGAATGAGCATACAATAGAGCGGATAGGATTACTTGCACAGTATTGTATAATGCCTGTTACTTCCCCCGGCCCAGTTGAAAGCAATTGGTCAATGGAATGTCTATTAGTTAAGATGTGAGAGTCACATCGGGTATGGTTAACTGGAGAGCGCAGCTTCGATTCTTGATTGATGCTAATATCGGCTTAATAAGATATTCTCATTTTGTTGGGGAAATTAATTAAGAAGCCGTGGTAGCAGTTGAGATGTTTATGCTGTTATCTTATAAGCTGAAGGATTTCTTTGGTTGTACGCGTTGATCTCAGGAACTACTGGTTCGAATTGAAAAAAAAAATGTGTTAATTAACCCATTTATAGGGGAATTAATTTTGAGACCAGTCGTAGCGCAGTGGCCCCAGCGTATTTTGGTAAACACACCAAGTTGTGGGTTCGATTCCCAAATTTTATATTTTCATTTCCTCGCTTGGTTACGAGCTGCAAAAGGCGGCAAAGCGCGGCTATAGGTTCAACCACTGACCGCACGATGCCTCCAAAATTGGGCGGAAAGTGTCTTAATGAGGAGGGAGAGCCTTAACGCCAGGTTCTCAGGTTTCCTTTGCCTACGATGCTGTACCCTGGGAGATATAGTGTGCAGCTAAAAAGAAAATGAAGCTGCATGTGTACAGGCCAAATCTGTATTTAATATCTATAGAGAGTAAATAGTAAGTTAACTATTATTAACTCTTATTTACTTCTATTGACTGACACACAAGGCTAACGATGATTAGAGAAAATTAAATATTTTTCTAAAGATAACTTTTTAATTGAATTAATGTCTAAACTATTAATAATAGTTAATCAATTATTATATATTTTTTATTTCTTTTATGCTAATCCACCCTTGACTCCGTTAAAATTATTACTGGAATGCTAATAAATCCTAATTGAACAAGATTCATTTTTTCCTCATCTTCCTACTCGGTGGGAATCTACACAATAAATTTATGGAATGAAAGTATTCAATATATATTATTTCCTGGAGAGAGAATCGAACTTATGACCTGTCGCGTTTACAGACACACTTTGTGCCCCTGCACCAGGACGGCCTCTTAGTAATTTCTTTTCATAAAGTAAGTGAAACTTGTTTTTTAAGAGACAAAAGGCTTCCAACAATACGAATTACATTTATATAGATAGCATTTATCGCTTCGCGTCGCTTTATTACAGTTATGTAATCATTATATTTATTATGTAAAATTTCCTACAACACACTAATAAATAAATATGAATATAAATTTGTTTGTTACACTTTAACGCCAAAACTGCTCAACCGATTATCATGAAACTTTGTACACATATACTTAGAAGTATTTATAAAAAATAATATTAGCCTTTGGTTATAACATAAAAATAATAATAAAAAACATAGTAGTAAAACATAAAATATTTGAACAAACAGACATCACCATATAAAACGATGTTAGTTACATTTCTAACAATACTGTGAAACGGGTTACTGGCACGTACGGCGAATGATAAATTTACCTTGTTCATTAGAGGAAAGTGTGGATGAAAACTCTTAAGATCTTACATGTTTTAATAGATTTATATTGATTTAAATGGAAATGAGAATTGTGTGTGACACATGTGTCATTGTGTCATGACACAATTTATGTGTTTTTCGGAATGGTATGTAAAAGTGGTCGGTCGAAACAAGTTTCCCAGCAGGCTTTTTTTTACAAAAACGGAGGTATTCATTTAATAAATATAAATAACTTATTTATTATTATTCATTAAGCCACCCTAAAAAATCGAAAGCCACTCTGAAACGTCCCGTTTTAAGACGACTAAAGAATTGTCACGTTAGTTTTACCGTTAGTTAGCGTTACCGAAACTATTTACGTAATATAGTATAGGCAGTATAGCTTATAGTCTTTCTCGATATCTATAATAAAAAATATTTTTTTCAATTCGATTCAATAGTTCCTGAGATTATCTTGTTTAACCAAACAAACTCATCATCTTTATAATATTAGTATAGGTAACAACAAAAGTATAACAACCGTATAGAAATAAATTATGTTGTCTTTTTACTTATCTTTAGAACGTGTTAATAGAGACATAATTAAATTACTTAGGTAATATTTATTATGTAGAATACTTAAGATGGAAAGGACGGGAAGGAAAATGGTCGTTCAAATTCTAGATAAAATCTTTTGAAAGGCTTGAACTATGTTAGTTTATTACAATTTTTATTAAAGTCTCTTAGTTGTATTTGTTTATTTTTCTTCTGTTACTTTAACTATGCTTATAACTAGGTCAAATCTCGAAATATTTAATTTTTAAGAAAGTCCATGTTTTTAGATTTACGCTGTACATGCCAGGGTATGCAGAGGAAACTAGGAAATCTAGCGGTTATAGTTACTTCAGGGCCATAAGTGAAAACTACAAAACAATACCTACTTCTAAAGCTAACAAAAAAAAAAACGGGCTGTCTTAACACTAGGTCCTCTCTGCCTACCCTATATTTATGCTTCATGGTGGAGAAGCATAATATCTCTTCCAAGATACGAGTACGACTTGATCTATTGATGATATCATCAAGTCCTCGCTGCCCTGAAGATACTTGTGGATTTTTTCTTAATTATGATTATTTTCTTCTCGAGTGAACAATGAACATGGGTCCAGAAAGCCTAACTTCAGGGCGTGTACTGTAGATATGTGCAGTCATACATACATACATACATATATAAAGTAGATATTCTAACCGCTTGTGATCGCTTAGCCAGACGTTCAACTAAAACCGGTTCGACATCCGATAGAAATGTCGTCCGCGTTGCGAAATCATAGCGTACCACTATTTTAATATGGTATTCTCGATGGATTCTTAGAGATTAATTTATTTATTTTGAGAAAAAATTAAAGTAAAATTAATGGATTATTATTATTATACGAACGGGAGTGTCTTAACACTAGGTTCCCAGGTTCCTTCCGCCTACGTTCAGGACTAGACTTGACCGGCTTGAGGCCGTCATGGCGTTCGAAACTAAAGTCGTTAGCAGGAATCGAACACACGACCGTCGCGCCTACATTTCGAAATATTTTTATTTGTTCTTATGCTTTATCTTTGCAATATTTAAGGCCTGTAACTATTTTTTACAAAACAGATTACAAACTGGGTTAAACATTAATTAATATCTATATTATCCACGTACTGACATCATTTGTAACTGTGCTACGTATAATAAAATTTGATAAGCTCGTAAGTTATTATAGACAATTTATTATTGAACTTGCCACCTATGTCGGCTTTGTTTGAAATAGGTTATCCACAATCTATATATTAAAATATAAAAATAAAAATAAATGAACTTCACGCACACAGCAGGGTAAACAGAGAGAAACCAGACAACTAAAATAAAGACAGTGCGTTCCCCTTTTTTCCCAATTCTTTCGTCGAATTTTTCGAGACATTGCGTGTTGAGGGGCGGTTGCTTTGTAACAAGACAATGCACGGCGCGCGTATGGAAACGAATTTGAACTCGCGTCTCTTGGCAACCGTCCAAGCGCTCTTACCACTAAACCATATGCTCTCATCGAGCTACGTCGAAATTCTTATACGCTTGTTACAACTTATTTACGTTAGCATCTCTGTCCCTCCTCTATCCTAAGATGATACAGTTCTAACTAATTTGGGAAAAGAGAATAGTATCTTTTAAATATTCTTAAACATTTTATAATTGTAATTAATTCCACACTTAAGAAAAAAATACTTTCTTACTTAAAGTATAAAAAAAATTACGTAGCGAAATTTGAATCCGCACTTCTTTTAATGGAAACCGTCCAATCGTCCGTACCTAGGTATATTTAAAAAATATTTGCAAAGCTGTTTCGTCCATGTCAGTAATAACCTTGAAAATTTAATCAAGATTACAATTAAAATTATACTTTACAATTACATTTACTTCATATTATATTTTTAAAAATTATTTGCTTAATCAACGGAAAGTGTCTTAATGAAAACGGAGTGTTTTATCTTAACACTAGGTTCCCAGGTTTCTCTTGCTTGCTATATGTGAAAATAATTATATAACTATGTCGTGCTGCAATTAAGATATTAGTGTGATAAAATTCGATGATTGTGGGTTCTAATGTTAGACAAGTATAAGCCATAGCTACTATAAAAGAAACAAAACAAAATGTGTATGTAAGTCAAATGTCTTTAGGAAAAAAATTGCTTAAAGTGATTAAAAATAATAATTTTCAATGATTCTAATTAGATTTTTTTTTTCATTTAAACTTGCTCTAATTCGTATCAAATTTGTTTTTTTTTCTATTGTTCAATTGCATAACTGACTTGACAGAGGGAACCAGGGAACTTAATATTAAGACACTACGTTCCCTACTTTCCGCCGAATTTTACGAGACATTGGATATTAAATATTTCAATCCCCAAAGCAGGAATCGAACTCGCAACTGCCGTGTTCACAATCGCAAGCTTGTGCTCTTGCACCACTAAGACCTATTTGTTTTATGCATAATAATATAAAAAATTTAAAATGGTTAATTTCATAGTAAAATTTTTGTCTCTAAGCAATCTCAAAACACCTGTGTAAACATATTAAGTAAGTATGATTAGTTTTTTGTAAACATATATTATATGTGTGTATATTTTTATTATACATATGTTTTTTTTTATAGGGAACCTTCTAAGACAATCCGTTCCCGATTTTCTGCCCCAATTTTCCTAGATATTGTCTATGGAGCGGCGGAGCTCAACGCCGCGCTTTGTATTGTTACCAGAGCTAGAAAATTGTACTTCATTATTTATAGAAATCTCCTTTACATTTATTATTTTCTCTACAAAGAGATATTAAGAATTTAAATGCAATAATAAAATTTCTCATACATAATTCTTCCACATAAATAAACTTGGGTTTATACGTAAAACGTGAATGTAATTGCGGGCAATAAACTAAACAATGACACCGTCGTGGCTCAGTCGAGTCGTATCGAATTCTAATAGATGGATATAGATACAAATTTCTTTAAAAAATATTAGTTATTTTTTTTTTATATTTTTAAAGTGTTATTCCATACTTTTTAGAAAACATAAAATTTTTAAATAATTTATTAATATGTATTTTATAAAAATACCCGCTACATATTTTTTTTTATATTTTTTAAAAAGTAAATATTATATAGTTTTACAATGGCCTTTATTAAAACGCTTTTATTAGGTCGAGCTGTAACTAAGTAACAAAGTACCTAATAAATCTAAGAATATAAATTACACGCACTTCTAATTATTTTATCATCTTTAAACTTACCAGTTATGTACAATGTTATGGTATATCGAGCTGGTCTGAAGATGAACTAAGAGCCGCGCTTTGCCTCCTTTTCAGAGCGAGGAAATTAAATTATCAAATATTTCATTTCCTCGAGTGGGAATCGAACCCACAACTTGTCGCGTCTGTAGTCACAGGCTTGTGCCCCTGCGCCACTGACCTCATGTTTTTATTTACTGCACTAAAAAGAAAAAACTAAACAAAATATTATTTTTAATTTACTTCATTAGATCTCTCTTATTCATCAAATTAATTAATATAGTATACAATTTCAGATTCGATTCTTTTTCGCTTTTTATTGCAGAACCTAAATAAAAATGAATATTTTTTTTAATATTCATTTATTTTATTTTCAAAGGGTAAACCTAGTGTTAAGACACTTTGAAATTTTCTATAAATTGCATGTAGAGTGGCCAAACTTACGCTTTGTCTTGTTCAACAGAGCGACAAAAGGAAAATGATTCATTTCCCCGTCTGAGAATCGAACTCTAAACCGCGTTTTATAGTCAGACGCTGTGTCGCTGTGCTACACAATCAATAGGTAGAAATTCCGGTACAAAATATTACTAACCTGGCCTCTACATTGGTTATTTTAGATTTATAATGCAAACTGTGACAGACAATCCCTTATATTTTCAAGACATAAAACTTTACCTAGGTTTTACAATATAGCATAAAAATAATGTTTAATATTTAGTGAAGAACAAGATTATTCATCTCTGCCTGCCGTCGTAGCATAGTGGCACAGCGTGGGCTGCAAGCGCGACGGTTATAGGTTCAGTTGCCTTGGGGAAATTATTATTTTTTTCCTTTTCTGGTAGCAAGACGCCACGTTGAACTTCTCAATGCGGAATATCTAGAAAATCTAACACCCACGTTCTAACACTCCATTCCTTGTGCCTACACTGCTTTTTGCGGGATACAGGTACAGCGTGAAGATAAAAAAAGGTTAATAAAATCACTCATCTAAGAAAAAAAAAATACATATTAACCTAAATATTACTTTCAAAGTAAAATAGACTTTGTATGACGAAATTTACATAAACAAGAGACAAAAGATCGTGAGAACTGACCTTATCTCACGAATAGTTGAAATTTTTGAACCATTACACGTTTACAGTTCACTTTAGTTATATTAATTACTAATTTCTACTTGCGACTTTGCTTGCATGGTCAAATGAATGTGGAGGCAGAGGGCATCTGGGAACCTAATGTTAAGACTCCGTTCCGTTTAAACACTTCCATTTCCCGCGATTCTGGATGCATTGGGTGCGGAATTCAACGCCGCAGAACTTAAGAGTTGTATATGGCAATGGGCAAATAACAAATTCTAAGTACGAGAGGTAAGTTTGACTGCAGGTGCATACCTTAGTCCAACATAGCTTAATATATAGCCTATCAGCCTTCCTCCATAAATAGACTATCCTAATTAAAAGAGTTTTTCAATTTAAATCGTTTTTTTTGAAAAAAAATAATTTATGTCAAAATGCATTATTCATTAACTAACCGATTTTAACCCGTTTTTTGTTAAGAATATTTGCTTAAAAAATATATTTTATTTTAAATTATAAGAATATTATACTCTACCTTTAAAATGTGTAAAAATCGCGAAAATTAAATTCATTAATACATTATACTTATATGATTAATGATAATGATTATATATAAATGACAAAGATTTAAGAGGAGAGATATATAAATGATAAATGACAATTGTTTTTCAATTATAACTTTGTTCTAGATATTAATATATGTTTTTATTTGTAACTTTTAATCCTTAATTACCATTATATCTATTAATTGGTAGACAAGAAACAAAATAAATCAAATATAACTCACTCAGCGGCGACAAATCAGATAGCAAATCCATAATTTGTAAGCACAAAATGTTTTATCTTTCACTTTAACTCGATGTTTCAACCTGTCACCCATTGCTTAGCCACGGCATGCGACACAAAACATATTAAACTTATTATTAAACACAATTCTCATCTAAATAATCATTTTTTTATAACGAAAAAATGATGAACACACACACAGACCACCCAAAAACACTTTTATTAACTTTTTCTCAATAAAATACCACTTTTTTAATGTAAATTTAATATAATTTCGTTGCTAATTTATAATAAAAATGCAATGTGATGTGTGTTAGTAAAAGCTCTACAAAACATACGCTGAACGTCATCTCTACAAAACTGGTTATGGTTTTTTTTAATATGTCACGTGATCGATTCTGGCTTGACAGTTCAAGATGGCGGCAAAAGATGGCGCTAGATGTGGCAAAAAGGGCGCGAAATCGAATTGTTGCCGAAGATTTTGTATTTTTGTCGATTTATTATAAGCCAGTCGTCGCCTAAATTTTTTTAAGCGCACGTCTTATATTTTGAGTACGTAGCGGCACAACAACTGACATTAAACGCGACGATTGCA
>JAKRZM010000245.1:0-26648 GCA_036379175.1 Heliconius cydno galanthus
TAAGACATGTGTATATGAATTAATATATATAGGTATCTAATGGAGTTATATTACATAAATATCTTTATCTATTTAAAAAATATATATGAGTGATTTTATATTTAGAGACATAGGAAGTTAAGAAAGAATATCATATAAGCAGTGATATGAGTACTATAATACTTTCATCATCCAGTCATCCGTCATTCTACTAATTATTATTGACTGTATGGTGGACGGGTGACGAATGACGAATAGTCAATGATGGATGATGGGCGACGGGCTTATGAAGGTTAGTGAGCGTAAGTAGGGGGTAGTTTCTTCTAAAATGATAAAACTATTTGTTTAGATAATAAAATAGAAGCTGCATAAATTATATGTTTGGTTAATTTAAATTGTAATTAAGCTATTTAACCTACCACAGACAACACATTGTGATATAAAGAGAAATTTTGAAATTAACAAATTTGATCAAACATTAGGAAATTAGACGTAAAATACTAAAATGTTAAGCATATTTCAATATATAATATTCAATAGGATACCGTTAAAGTTGTAAACGAAAAATAGCAAGGAATTTGTTTATGTTTGCAAATGTAAATTTTAACACCAACTTTAAAAGATTGGATTGAAATGCAATTTATCTTATAATGTGCTCCTTATATTATTCTAATAGTAAGTATATTATTACAATTTCACGACTGAGCATATTCTGAGAGTATGTCATCATAGTAACTAGGTTTAAAATATAAATAAACTTATAAATGTGAATATAAAATAACCTTCTATCAGGTATTTTACAATATTGCCAATCAACTTCGCTATATTCAAGACCGTCAGCGAAGATAAGTTTTCGATTAGTAAGATGTCCTTTCTTCCAAGTTCCTCGGAGTATTTCTCCACTAGGATATTTCAAATCACCTTCACCATTAAACATACCGTCGTCGAATGCTCCTTCATAAATTACACCTGAAAGACAAAAATAAATTACTTTACTTTTATACAGCACATTTACTTAAAATTCATAATTAATGCCACTGAAATATATTATAGGTTAATATTTTATAAATATCAAATATATAAAAAATACACAACAATGCAAATGAAAATTGAGATAAATCAGTAAATAATAAATACTGATTCTGGATACTTGTGACTTAGTGAGCGAATTTTTCAAGAATATTATTATTTTTTATATTCATATGAAATATTTAGCATTTAGGTGTATATTATACGATACTGACCGTTAGGAAACTTATAAACCCCATACCCGCTCATTCCGAGTAAGTCCCAGGTGCCCTCATATTGGGAACGAGTGGGGAACTGTTTCACGTCTCGTTGCACTCGGGGGATATCCAGAGAAACCGTTCTGAAATATTAATTTGAATTATCAACTTTTCAACGATCGATAGAGATATATTATGTATTTTTAAAATTGAATTATATCAATTGTCAGTAAAAATATATAAAGCATAGGTATATGTTTAAATATATTTTATTAATTGTGTAAGGTATCGGAAAGAAAAATTAGTTAACTATATATATATGTACATATTTTATATAATATTTTTTGTTTTTACATTATTACACTCTTATATGTTTAAAAAAAGTGTGTTTGTATTATCATAAATATATATTAAGTACAATGTTAACTTTGTATACATATTCTTATAGGTATAAGAAGGGACATAGGCTACTTTTGTTACAAAATATATATTTTTATAATATATATATATACGATTATATTATCCTTTGGCTACTATAAAGATAGCGTTAAAACATTTGTTTCATAATATTGCACAGTTTCTTTAGTGTCAGTTTACATAGACTTACTTGCACTCATCTCTGTGAGCTTCAGAAAACTTCCTCATCAAGTCCTCCCATTGAGACACGCGCTTTGTTCCAGGTCTACAACACAAGACAAGGTGTTTCTCTTTTATTAAATAGTCTGAGAAAAATAACAATAGAACCTACTGTTTTGAGGCCCAGGTGGCCCAGAGACAAAAGGATGTGACTGTAAGCACGACGGCTGTGGGTACGATTCCCACTCGGAGAAATTAATTGTTATTTATTACTATTTTCATTTCTTCGCTCTGGTACCGAAACAAGAAAGTTCAGCGGAAAGTGGGTAACGGAATTTCTTAATACTGATTTCCCTCTTTATGTGGGATACAGTTCGAAGCTGAGAAGAAAACCTAATGATTTCTTTTATAATAATATTGTCATATTCTATTATAAATATATTTTTACAAGTTGTATTAATAAATATGAAATTGTGATAATAAGTATTTGTGTACAAAAATCACAATAAAATACTGAAATCTTCTTTACTCACCCAAAATCGTTTCTTGTTTTTATGATCGACATGTTGAAAAATTTTACTGCGCCAGAATCCTTAAGAGTAATAAAGGTATAGTAAGTTTTATAAAAATAATTATAATTAATTATACATATTTAATTCAAGAGGCCGTCATGGCGCAGGGGAACAAGACGACGCGACGACGCGGCGACTGGTATAAGCGACAGTTGTGGGTTCGATTCCCACTCGGGGGCATGAAATATTTAATATATTTATTTCCTCGCTTTTGCTTTCCTAGCAACGAGGTAAAGTGCGGGATTAAATTCTGCCAGTCAACACGCAATTTATCTAGAATTTGGTAGAAAGTGGGGAACCAAATTTGTCATCGACATGGTTTTGGCATATGCAAAAATAAAGGTAATGCATGGATTATGTGGTAATTAGTAAAATATATGAAATATTAATATTCAGCCAAATGCTTAAATATAACTCGCGTGCATGTGCGTCCATACTAAATAAGCCAACTAGTGGAAACCTATAGTTCAGGAGAAATGCATGGTATTGTATTCAGATTTAGTATGCGCAGCGGCGATTCTTCGGTCATGGTCAAACACCGTATGCATTATTTATATGGAAAGAGTGAAATTTTGCTTATGAATACGTCGTTTACTACTTTTATTTATGATCGCCATTCATTCGAATGTGGGAAGGTCCTATGTAGGATCCGGCGTTAAAGAAATCGACCGGAAATCTACTGTGTTAGACTGTGTCTACTTTTTTCCATTGTTGGATATTTTCTAAGCACAAATTTATATTTTTACGACAAGAGAACGAGAAATTATGTGAAATTAATTAAGTAAATTCATAAAAATATTGCCAATCTAATTTTTGTCGCACAGTATCGAAAACTGTCGATGAATCCCACAGATTAACGTATTGATTTAAGTATCCCAATGTTTCCTGAAACATTTTTTTCTGTTTATTAAAGTGAAAGTAGGTTAAATTGTTACAAAAAAATAATAATATACGTATACTATATATTTTTACATATAAATATATAGTATTAGTGAAAATACATATGGAAATATAACGTTATTATCAAGAAACAATGCCATAAATTTCAACTTCGCTTTAGCTTGTGGTGACAGCTCGGTAATTGCACGATGAGAACGTAAGCTCATTTCAAGCTTTAGAAACGTATACATCAGTTGTCTGAACGTCAGTTATGTAAGCTTTCAATTACCTGTAACTTATTAGTTAGCAGCGGAGAAAATGGTGCTCTGTAAGAGAAAAAAGATCTTTTAATAATTAATACAAATATGAATCATAAATTCAATTTAAAAATATTTATGACGAATGTGTCACTAATGTCATTCGTATAAAAAATAACAATTGTAAACGAATAAAAAGGATAATAATTTTAGTCTATTACCGTACCAATTTATTCTGTGTTTTTTTGTATTTCAAGTAGGTATTATGCCAATTAATTCAATTAAAATAATTATTTTTATTAATATCATAACATATTAATGGTGGCCGTCATGGCACAAGGGCACAAGCGTGCGACCTTAAACGCGACGGTTGTGGGTTCTATATCCACTTGGGGTAATAAAATATTTATGCTCTGGTAACGATGCAAAGGGCGGCGTTAAGTTCCGCCACTCAACACGCAATGCCTCAAGAATTCTTTGTTCTGTTGTGAATGCACAACTCTTGCTTGGAACAGCACCAAATATTTTACCATGACAATGCACCAAGTTGGGACAATAACCTTAAAACGTGTTGTCCACACATTGCATTTATAATTAGTTACGTTAATTGTACACGATTCGTCCCAGAGAAAGTCCCTTTGACATACGGGTCGGCAAATTTACACTAGCTGTCCGTTTGAGGAAACATTTAAATTTTAATTTTATAGCTTAATGCTAATTTGTATGACCGCATTCTAGTTAAAAGTAAATGGACTTAAGATAGGACGGATAAAATGTAGAAATAAATTAAATCAACTTCACCCTGTATCCCGTACACAGCAGGGTAGGCAGAGGGAACCTAGTTATAAGACATCTCATTTTCTCATTTTCTGCCGAATTCCGGAGGCATTGCGTGTTGAATGGCAGAACTCAACACAGATCTTTGCCTCGACCTCGACACCAGAGCGAAGAAGAAGAAATGAAAATATAAATATTTCATTTTCTCGAGTGGGGATCGAACCCACAACAGTCACGTTACAGTCACACCCTTGTGCCGCTGCGCCATGAGGGCCTTAATACGACCGGAGTATTACACTTATAAAAACTAGTATATCCACTATATTCTAATGACAGGTAGCTACATTTCCATGTACAGTCCACATTATGAATTGATTAACCTATAAAACGTCGTTCTCATAAAAGTCATCACAGCTTCTAGATTTTGTATTCATTTCTACGAGTACTATAGTATAGAAGTATCTTTTATTATGACATTCTCAGTGAATGCATTTTCCCAGTGACACTAACACCGTACAAAGGAACGTATTTAATTGAGTCCGGAATTGCGATTTGCTTTGATATGACGCTCCACTGAATGTAACTGGGAGCTGTTATAATTAAAACTGTATGTAAATTCTTATAGTCTGTTTTAATGTGACAGTAGTGTTTTCTTTTTTTAATATGCTTATGTTATAAAGTACGAATTATATCTTTGTTAAAATAATAATTAATTATTTTGCTACGATAGGTTTTTCTATTAAAAAAATAATTTCTGTCATTCAGGCTAGTAAAGAGTACCTACTTGGCAGTTTTATCATATTGGACTTTTGAAATAAGCAAAGAGCATATAGATGAGGTAAATAATGCCTTAAATATTTAAAATTTATAACGCTATGACGTCGTAGCGTATATTTTGCGCGTCGTATAAAATATATGAAGAAGTTTGTCGCTTACTCAACCTGTGAACGAGCTTTCTCTATGAAAACTTTATTTATGTATACAGTAGTTACTGTTCTTTAGTTAGAACTTAAGCAAGTAGAATATGATGAAAATAGTATAATATTTAGACACAAATGAATAACAATTGTAAGAGTAATTCTGTCTGGAACTTCATTTTTTATCTTTATTTTTCGAAACATTAAATTATTCATATTAATTCATACAATAGCGTTAAAAAAGAAAAGTAACAAATAAGGAAAAATCCAAAATGGTTGACGCAAATATATTACTAAACAATAATTAATTTGATTTTAAATAAATTTACTTGTTTTATCTAAAGTTTAAAAATTTAAATCCTATTTCACAATGTATTCATTACTTTTGTAGCTATTGTGGTTTGGCTAGGTAGAAAAGTTATCAAAGAGAAGAAGCTTTGACTCCGTTTGTGGGGGCGAGCGAAAAGTTTTGGCAAAGCTTTAAACTTTTGTTTCATTACAGATAATTTAGTAAAGTAATTACTGAAACCTAAGGTAATATAACTATAAGTTATGAATAAAACCTACATAAAAATAATATCAAGTAAACATATTTTATTATGCCGAAAAAATACTGTAGCACGACAACGTTGCTCGTGATTTTAGTCAATTATATGTTAAAAAGGTAAAGAACTAATATTTTCTTCTCAAGTCCTGCCGTCTGAGCCTAACTTGCTTAATGACATGTACTTATATATACACAAGTGTGCGACTGTAAGCACGACAGGTTGTGGATTCCAATCCCACTCGAGGAAATAAAATATTTAATAATTTCCTCGCTCAGGTAAGGACGCAAAGCGCGTCGTTGAGTTCTGTCATTCAACACGAAAAGCATCCGGAATTCGGCGGGAAGTGTGCATTGGAATGTCTTAACACTAGGTTCCCTCTGCCTACCTCACTATTTGCGGCGTACAGCGTAGAGCTTAAAACAATATAAATTAAAGGCTAAAGTATAAAATTTAAAATAATTAATGTTCATAACCGCTTGGGAACAGTTTAATTAAAGCTTCATTGTGGAATGTATCCTTTAGAAGGAAGAATTTTTGTGCTGTTATCTTGTTAGTGTAAGTCACGTTTACTGATGTTAAGATCGTGTTGCCAGTATCTTGTTGCTTTCTACTTAGTTTTTAGTTATTTTATATTTTAACTTTATATAATAAATGAAACCGTCACGGCGCGGAGGTTTGGAGGTGGTGTTTGGTTCATTTCCCGGGGCTAAAGACCTATCTATAAGTTACTTCGATTGATAAGTGGCCACGACTTACTATAATAATATATCGCACATTTAGAATTATAGAGACCTTTTAAAAATATCAAGTTTTGGGAAAAGTCAAATAAAGATGTGTACAATTACGTTTTTGTACAAAAATTAGGCTTACAAAAGAATTTTAGATGATATAGTAGTAAATGCTTTCTAAATCAACTGCTGATTTATTTATATATTTTATTTTTCTTTATCAAAATCATGGTATTTTTTTTATTAGGTCACTATAATTCTAAATTAAATTATTATAAATTCATTACAAATTTAATTTAAACAAAGATTTATTTTTGTCTCCATAATGAAATGTTGATTAATAAGATATTTTGAAAGGCTGACACGCCTGTGTTGTTATATTTATGAAGTAATAACTAAACTAGATCTCGATATCTCCTGAGACGATCAACATGTCCGTAATACGAGCTTTTATGTAATCTTTTGTTAAACTGTTAAAACGTGATAAAATGATATACTATATTTATTTGACAGTGTGTTGCAAATAACATATAACATAATATTTTTTTTTACTGAATGAATATTTTATGAGGAACATTTTCATAATATAAAAACCAATCAAGTGAGAAAAGGACTCGCCCGCCGAAGGTTTCGTAAAAAATTCTGGATTGTAGGTCAACAGGAAGTAAAAAAAGAACCACAATTATAAGTTTTTGTAGTATTTTTCCCCCTTTATTTGTACTGCAATATTTCATTATTTTAGGTCTACGGGAAACACCATATAGATTTTGATTACGCGGCAAATGAAGGTCACAACCTCATGTTTGCGAGTGTATGCACTTATTTGGAATGAAATGAATTGTAAATGCATAAATGCTCGTATATTTTGATTGTGTTGATTTAGAAGCTTAATGTTTTTTGTACTCCAAAGGACCGTATATTTAAATAATTGATATTACTTTTAGATACTATGGATATCTCTACACGATCTCGAGATAAATACTCGTAGTTTTGACAGACAGACCTCCGATCGATTGGATCCTTTAAGGGTTCCGTTTCTTTTTTGAGGAGCCCTAAAAATAAACTTCAATAAGGTTTAGTCCGAATGCTGAGTTCACCGTATCTCAAGGGATAATCAGAGATGAAATGACTAAGCATTTTATACCCTTTAATTTATTTTTAAAGTTAAATGGAGGTTTATAACTGTAAGTACGTGTTAAAATGTCGGCGTTAATATTTTTATGTCTAATACAGTTAGTTAAAGTTTTTTATGTTATTGTGTTCTTTTTGAAGGTTAGGGCTGTCCTCCAAACTGCGTAAATAAATAGAATTCACTTATTAAAGGAACTTTGGCCATTAATTATTATGTATAAAATTGAAGAAAAAGATAATTCTTAGCTTTTTTGTTGCTAATATAATTAGCTTAGCATCTTTTCAAACTTATATGCTGGTATGTTAGTATTCATATCATGTCATTGATATAAGTTACTTCCAAGTTACTTCAAAGTTAGGTTCTCATCTCCAGAAATATAGAGAATTACTGTAATATACATGACCTTAATCCTATTAATATGCAGGGCATGCAGGGCATCTATTATATAATAGATACCAATTTATAGATAATGTTTTGCTATAAAATTCTATTTCGTTATACATTTTTATTTTGTTTTTTATAAAATAGTATATTTACTCTTGTGACAAGCATGTATATCTTTTTCTGGTTGACATTATTAATTACTTAATAATAATGAACACAACCAACATCTTAAGAGGCTATCGCTTAGCTGTTGGATCAAGAACCGGACACAAAAGACAGTGTTACTTGAGACGGCGCGTATTGTGCGGAGGTTCCTCTCTCTGGAGCCCTAGCCACCTATGGCTTGGACCCTTGTCCCGCCCTCGGAAGAGTGGTTTTTTATATTTTTAAATGTATTTTTGTATAATAATTTATATTTAAAAATGTAAAATTGATTCACTAATTTAATAAAAGTATATTCTTGTATGAAGACCTGGTGGCGCAGGAGTGCAAGGTCGTGGGTTTAATTCCCATTCTTGGGAATGAAATATTAAATATTTCATGTTCTTGCTCTCTGGTAAAGAGATAAATTTCCAATAATTTTTATACTTCCAAGACTTTTTTATACGGTTTCTAACAATACATTGTATGTATAACTAATAAACTAATTTTACTAAGCTGTATAATCTTCTAATCTATATTGCTTACTATAATTTCATAATATATGTACGAGTACATAATAAATTTAGTAATGCATAATAAATGATGACCGTAAAATTTGTAAGTCATGAATAAATAAATACACTTATTATACATTCCGTATAATTGTATAACACACAAATTATACACTTTAAAAAAATAAGAAATCTTAATAAAACGCTTCAAGGTTAATTCTAGCCATAACCAGCTTCACGGTAGGCAGAGGGAACCTATTGTTAAGATACTCCGTTATATATTTTCCGCCTCTCCGCATCTCTGGAGGCATTACATGCTGCCTTTTGCCTCGACATCAGATAGAAGAGCCAAAAATAGTAATTTACGACTGTAAAACAAATTTTACGATAATAATAACTTAGCACAAGGACAAACAAGTCAGCAGGCATTCACTAGTGTACCGAAATAAAAAAAAAATGTAAGATGTGTTAGGGACGTACAATCGAATTCGGAGCGTGACGTTACGGTACAGAAGTGCTCGCCATTACCGCTACTTGATGATAATAAAAATAAATGACCGATCGCAATAAGCTCGGCGGTCAGTTCTCAGGTTCTTTCACAATATTCACAATTTTTACGTTCCCTTTTTGTTTATTATGTTATTTTCTTTAAAATAATAGACCATTTTTAATTAGTCATTAGGCTGACTGATCCTGTCCCCACAATGAATTGGAATGCTCAAAAAGCCAGTAACTGCCCTTCTCAGGGCCAAATAAGTGACCACGCCGATTGTGACGATTCTAACCTTAACCCTTACCGAGCAGCTCTCACGGTAATATCTATTAACATTGAAGGTTTTTCTTCCATAAAATCCGAATTACTCGCGAATCTGTGTAAAAATACCGCTTGCGACATTTTGTGCGTCCAGGAGACACATAGAGATGCAAACCATTCCAGACCCTATATCTCAGGCATGATACTTATAGCCGAGATCCCACACGAAAAATATGGAAGCGCTATGTTTGCTAACCCAGCTGCAATTATCGATGCTATATCCGTAGCCACCCAAAATGATATAGAAGTTATTACCGCTGATATCCGAAACTGTAGTGTCACATCAATCTATAAACCCCCAAACATTCCCTTTGGCCCAATCGACATAAAAATTACTGATCACCCAGCTCACATTATTATTGGAGATTTTAATAGCCATAGCTCGTCCTGGGGCTATTCCTCTACTAACAAAGATGGTGAGGCGGTTGAAGCCTGGGCTGAAGCTAAAAACTTCACCCTACTACATGACTCTAAACTCCCAGCATCATTTAATAGTCGAACTTGGCACCGGGGATATAATCCAGATCTTATATTTACAAGTCAAAACATCAGTTCCTTATGTAAAAAGAGAGTTCATGAGCCCATCCCACACACGCAACATAGACCTATTTCCTGCCAAATTCAAGCAGCGATAACTCCTGTTGTGGTTCCCTTTAGAAGACGGTTTAATTTNATAATATTGAAGAAAAAGACAATATTTAGCTTTTTTGTTGCTAATATAATTAACTTAGCATCTTTTCAAACTTATATACTGGTATGTTAGTATTCATATCATGTCATTGATATAAGTTACTTCCAAGTTACTCCAAAGTTAGGTTCTCAACTTCAGAGATATAGAGAATTACTGTAATATATTCCTTAATCCTATTTATATATGCAGGGCATGCAGGGCATCTATTATATAATATATACCAATTTATAGATAATGTTTTGCTATAAAATTCTATTTCGTTATATATTTTTATTTTGTTTTCCTTAATAATATATTTAGTCTTGTGACAAGCATGTACGTCTTTTGCTGGTCGACATTATTAATTATTTAATAATAATGAAGCCATCGTGGCGGAGGGGGGCAAGGTGGTGGATTTAATTTTCATTCTTGGGAATGAAATATTAAATATTTCTTGCTCTGGTAACGAGATAAAGCGCGGCGTTGAGTACTCAACGCGCAACGCATCCAGAATTCGGCGGAAAGTGGGTAACGAAGTGTCTTAATGGGGAGTTGGGTGACCTAACCCTAGGTTTCCCAGGTTCTCTCTGCCTACCCTGCTATATGCAGGATACAGCATGAATCTGAATAATGCACCTTAAACGTCAACTATTCTGAAATGAAATGAAATTGAAGTTTTATAATAATATGATGATTGATATTTGACACCTCAGAGCTACGATGATAGATGTACAAATATCGAGAGTTCAAATCTCTCAAAGGAAAGTATTATTCGACACATAGGAAAGAAAAAGCTTAGTAAAAAATAGTTCAAGATTAAATATTTTTTTAAATAACGTATAAAAAAAGAACTTAGCGGGAACCCGCGCTCTTTGGTAATCGTCCAATAACTTTTATACATCCAAGTTTTTTTATACTTTGTATAACAATGTATAACTAATAAACTAATTTTACTAAGCTGTATAATCTTCTAATCTATATTGCTTACTATAATTTCATAATATATGTACGAGTACATAATAAATTTAGTAATGCATAATAAATGATGACCGTAAAATTTGTAAGTCATGAATAAATAAATACACTTATTATACATTCCGTATAATTGTATAAGACACAAAATTGTACACTTAAAAAAAATAAGAAATCTTAATAAAACGCTGCAAGTTTAATTCTAGCCATATCCAGCTTCACGGTAGGCAGAGGGAACCTATTGTTAAGTATCCGTTATCTATTTTCCACCTCTCCGCATCTCTGGAGGCATTATTTGCCTCGACACCAGATAGAAGAGCCAAAAATAGTAATTTACGACTGTAAAACAAATTTTACGACAATAATAACTTAGCACAAGGACAAGCAAGTCAGCAGGCATTTACTAGTGTACCGAAATAAAAAAAAAACTGTAAGATGTGTTAGGGACGTACAATCGAATTCGGAGCGTGACGTTACGGTACAGAAGTGCTCGCCATTACCGCTACTTGATGATAATAAAAATAAATGACCGATCGCAATAAGCTCGGCGGTCAGTTCTCAGGTTCTTTTACTATATTCACAATTTCTACGTTCCCTTTTTGTTTATTATGTTATTTTCTTTAAATTAGTAGACTATTTTTTATTTTTCATATTAGAGAAAATAGAGGATTATTTGCTATATTATTATTTATTTATAATTTTGTTCTAAAGTTTAGAATAAGTCTTATTATTACACATTTTCAATAAAGTTAAAGTAAATATACATAGTGTTGCGAGAATTAAAATTGCAATCAGAGTTTTATCCTTGCCAAGTTAAATATGCTCTTTTCAGAGAGCCATTGTGCAGTAACGTTTTAGGTAACACAATGTTCTAATATTTAAATGCAAAGTTTCAGTTTTAAACTCAATAAAAATTATATAAATGAACTTAGTCGCAGTATTCCTTCGAAGGAAGTTTCATTAATTAGTTCTAAAATTGATAAATATATGTACACATGTCTTACTAATTTAAACTCTACTGACTATTTGCATTTAAATGGTTCTCTGACAACTTTTACTGTCTTTGTCATAGAGAAATGCTATGTTATATAAAAAATCATCGAATTTTACTATGTAATTGTTAAAACACTCACTCTGTAAATTATCTAACTATATATTAAGAAAAATATGTTAATATTTCAGTGATTAAAAATGTTTTAAAAGGAATGTAAATTCAAATATGAACTCGAAATGCTAGGTAGCTTCATTAAGTTAGGTTAGGTTTTACATCAAAAATCAATCGGCAGCAAATATCGACAATTTGTCTTGCAAATCATATTTGAATTTAGATCGTACCAATTGATATTCGAAGTTTGTTTTAGCAAATCCAAGCTCACTTTGATTGTATGAATTCTAATAGAATTTTGCAGTTTAGAATACCTAAATATAATTTTAGCTATAGACCGTCTACTGTAAAACTGAACTTACAGACACATACAAATTAGTGTATAAATCAGTTTCACGCTGTATCCCGCACGCCGCAGAGTAGGCAGAGGGAACCTAGTGTTAAAACACTCTGTTCCCACTTTCCGCCGAAATCTAGAGGCATTGCGTGTACAGTACAGTACAGCATTGCGTTTAAATACTCGTAAAAGGAAACAAGTTTGTCTCAAATCGATATTAGACGAAATGTCTCCTCACTGTGCATTCTCTACCGCGTTAATCATAGGAGTGTTCTGGAGAACTATTTGACCTGTTACCTGCAGCCGTATTTTCTTACCACACAGTACGTTACACACTCCAGTACCTTCCACACCATCTGGATACATGGCTACTATTGCTCCATTACTGCTGCTTTTTTTTGCTGATTTTGTTTTTCTGCCATCGTGATTACCTGTTTGCATGTATTTGTGGCTCCAGTTTCAGAGTAGGTGGTCTCTACCTGGATTACATGTATTTTGGTCTTGCCTATGAATTAATGGACCAAATCCATACATGCATGTTGATAATAATTTAAATATAAATAAAAGATGAACGCAATTGTTTATTTTCTGTAAAGAATTTTAAATTTAGATAATAAAAAATATAGTACATAAAATTTTACATTTAAGATCTTATTTTTAATCAAATGCATCGTGTGTAGTAAAACGATTTACTTTTCTTTTGCCTAAAAATTGTACTCAAATGATGTTAATAAACCTGAATAATAATTGTATAAAAGCTATCAAAATTTCTATGTGTAACCTTTGGTGAGTTCATATAAAACAAAATAAATGTAACATATCCAGTTAGTATATAGAGAACAAAATAAAGTCAAATATAGGCATGCTTGTAGTCCATGCAAGTACGGTAGCGTTATATCACAGCCGCCTGTTATTATTATTATTTGCCCAACACAGGGTTGGGATTGGAGTAGATTTAAACAAATGAATCCAGTTAGCTCATACAATATTCAAAGCGGATCTGTAATCCATCATCGTTAATATTGTAATACTATTCAGCGTGGATGCTTGCGTTTCTAAATTTCCTAGTAAATTTTGTTTTGTTTATATTTTCTAATTGCATAAATGATTCTGTATAAAATATTTATAAAAAACGATTGCGATGGACAGATTAAAAAAAATAACGTGTAATTTAATTTTATTCTAATAGTGTCGCCCTAATGAGTATTTGTTTTAATAATGTAGGCATAACTAAGACAAGTGTTGGAAACCGCCAAGAAAACGTCCCTAACTTCCTTAATATAGAGCAGATTTAAATGATTATTTTTTAAAAATAGATTTGGGAATAATATAATAAATAATGATATTGTAAGAAAACTAGGTTATGTACATATGTAGTTTTAAATACAATATTAACTAATTATACATAATTATAAGCCAACAAGTAAAACATGATGTAGATCCACTTAAAAGTGTAATAAAAGAAACATTACAACAGACAAATGGTCTCTCGTCAATGCTCAGTGCCCACAAAGATGGGCCTTCCGTTATTTTTATAATTCACAAGTTAGTGGTTTATTCAGTGGTAGCTGCTATACTAATAAATCAGGGAATTGCCGAGGCTCACGGCAGATGGGCGGTGAGCTCTAATTTACATATATTTGGCTGTCGACGTGTCTAGAATAGACAAGCAGCGGATTTTTCGAGGTAAGAAAATGTATTCAAAAAAAAATTCTATTACATTTTAAGTAGATACATGCCTAGATTATAATTTTTTTTGAGATTTTGTTCGTATTAAGTTATATACTTCATTTACCCATTTTTGGCCGAATTTTGAAGGCTTTGAGTGGTGGAATTTAACGCCGCAGGTAATATAATGTAATATTTTGTAAAAAAATAAATTCACCTGTTTATTAAAAAAAATGTAGACTTTAAAGTTATAATAAATAGCAAGCAGTGCTTAAAATATTTATGAAGCTTGTATCAACTGTCTACTATATACGAGTTGTCAAGACTGTGCTATAAACCCATTTGTTAAAACTCAACGTTTTAACAAATGAATAATGGTACTGAAAATATCAAGAGGTAGTATTTATCATGTTACATGCAATATGTGATGTGTACAATAAATATTTTGAGATAACTAACATTACTTGAATTAATGTTATTTAATATTATTATGTCATAAATATATTAAATAACTTCATATACGAGATTTTTGTTAAGGTTAAACTTTAAGTAATTATTAAGAAAGTTAAAAAGTAAAAAAAAAATATTTTATATGTACAATTTGAACTCACTTTCCGAAAGTAAAGTAAATATATAGAACATTTATTTTTTAGAAACTGCCGCAATTCATTTCTACAAAAATATGACAGTGTCCCAACACTCTGAAATTCGGCTGCAAAGTATAATGTCTTGAACTTGGCTCTTTCAGCAACCTTGAATTATAAGAGTTTTAAACTGCCTGATTATATAAATCTATTGATATTGAAACATACATACTATCACAGAAACATTATATACAATCTTTCACCAGGAAGTCTCTAGACTGGGTCGATAATCAAAAGACCGCGGAAGATAAGCGTGTAATTTTCGATTGTTACCAAGAAAACTGACCCATATCGAAAGGCAAATCGCTTACTATTACGCGTCGTCGTTGCATCCTCCATCCTCCACATAGAACTGGTTCTAATAAAATGATTAGAAGTTCCACCGATATGTTCAAGAGATCTCTTGGTTAGATTTTTTTGTTTTCTTTAGGCATATCTTTAGGAAGCGATTTCGTTGGAAACCAAAAACCAATTATCCAATAAAAAAGCTGTTTTTTGAATTATTTTTATTCTCCTNAGTGCTTAAAATATTTATGAAGCTTGTATCAACTGTCTGCTATATACGAGTTGTCAAGACTGTGCTATAAACCCATTTGTTAAAACTCAACATTTTAACAAATGAATAATGGTACTGAAAATATCAAGAGGTAGTATTTATCATGTTACATGCAATATGTGACGTGTACAATAAATATTTTGAGATAACTAACAATACTTGAATTTCTGTTATTTAATACATTATTTCATAAATATATATATAAATATACGAGATTTTTGTTAAACTTTAAGCATTTATTAGTAAAGTTAAAAAGTAAATAATATATTTATATTTACAATTTGAACTTTCCGAAAGTAAAGTAAATATATAGAATATTTATTTTTTAGAAAATATGACAGTGTCCCAACACTCTGAAATTCGGCTGCAAGGTGTAATGTCTTGAACTTGGTTCTTTCAGCCACCTTGAATTATAAGAGTTTTAAACTGCCTGATTATATAAATGTATTGATATTCAAACATACATATTATCCCAGAAACATTATATACAATCTTTCACGAGGAAGTCTCTAGACTGGGTCGATAATCAAAAGACCGCGGAAGATAAGCGTGTAATTTTCGATTGTTACCAAGAAAACTGACCCATATCGAAAGGCAAATCGCTTACTATTACGCGTCGTCGTTGCATCCTCCATCCTCCACATAGAACTGGTTCTAATAAAATGATTAGAAGTTCCACCGATATGTTCAAGAGATCTCTTGGTTAGATTTTTTTGTTTTCTTTAGGCATATCTTTAGGAAGCGATTTCGTTGGAAACCAAAAACCAATTATCCAATAAAAAAGCTGTTTTTTGAATTATTTTTATTCTCCTTGCTCAGCTTTGATAACAAAACACTCAAATTGGGGCAAGAGGAGAAAGTAGTGTCTCAATATGTTTTGTTCTGCCTACGTATACCTATGGGATACAGAGTAAAAATCAAAATATTATAAATAAATTAATATAGAAAACACGTACATTACATGTACATACGAATATTGTACATATATCTCGCATTTGATAGTCCTGAATACCAAATCTCACCAGCGTATTCTCATGGGGACGTAGATTCACTAGAAATGTATAAAAATTTCACATTTCGCAATCGATTTAAAGCTTTCATGAAATAAAAGTTAACATTTTTATACTGTTAGATTGGTTTATAAAATTCTATTTTATTTATAAAATATTTTTACTTTTTATTATATTTATATTTTATGTTGAGTGGCGAAATTCAATGCCGGTGCCGGAGCGGAGAAATGAAAATATTAGGAAATAATAATTAATTTTCTCGAGTGGGGATCGAACTCATAACCGTCGCGTTACAATCGTACCCTTGTGCCACTGCGCCATGAGGGTCTCAAAGACAAAGTAAGTTACTAAGTTTGTACTTTTTAATGTTTGGTCACAAGTGTACACAATAACATCTGAGTTTGTATTCGCAATTTACAAATTTGTATACACTTTCATACTAATCCAAATCTCAGTTAAAATAATATTTACATATATAAGGTAAATATTTAAACAGAACAATAAACAGCGGCGTTAGAACCTGTCATACAGCTTTATTTCTAAAAAAAGCTTTTAAATAAGTGGAATGTATAGAATGGATATGGATAAATGGGAAAATTATATCAAGTGATTTCTCCTTATGTGGCGCTTGTGATATCTTACTCGTAATTTTATGTTCTTAAAATAAATAAAAAATATAATAATAAAAATATCTCAAAATTTTCTTTTTTTCAGCTTTTCCAAAATTCCAAAAATACGACGTCCAATCCAATATAAAATGAGGACAGGAGATTTATAAAAGCTAGCTGTGTTTATGATCGTAGCGAAGCACCTACACTGTAACGACTTTTATTGCAAATGCGAATGAGTCCCCTAAGGAATAAAACAACAAACTTACATTACATCCGCCCATCTATGTTTTTTGATGTAAAAGTATTAATGTAAATGTAAAAAAGTTTATGTATTTGTAAGAAAGTGACATATAAATAATAATACAAAATTATTGTTGTTATTGAGGCCAGTTGTGGGTTTGATCCCCACTTCAGAAAATGATTTATTTTATTTAAATATCCATTTCCATAGCTCTTCGGAATTCTCGTTCGCTCTTCTCTTCTTTCTGCTTGGCGGAAAGTGGGGAACGGAGTGTCTTAACACAAGTTTTCTCTTGTCCTAAATTGACCCGTCCCTTACATGACATCCTTCCTTATAAAGTTCCCCGCCCCCTTAATGTCCAGTGTTTGTTAATGTTTGTGTTTAGTCCGTTATGTAAATTTTTATGTAAATATATTAAGAATAACAAAATTAAACTATAAACTAACATTTGTGTTAAATAATAGATATTACTAACCCTCTTTATTTATATATTGTATATATATAATTTTTTTTTTATTTTTTTTTTTATTGTTATAGGTGAAGGCAGTATTTTAACTGGATCTCTCTTAAACATGCATTTTTCTATTGTTTAATATTATAACTTTTTTTTACCGTACAACCTCTTTCGTGAGTTCTCCATTCAACGTGACACTGGCGAAGTGATTTTGTGCTCAACTGGCACGCTCGGAACGCCATAATAGAAAGAACAGAACAGAACAGAACAGAACAGCGTGAAGCTTATTTTATTTAAAATTATTGTTAGTAATTAGTAATTAGTTCAGCGTTCGCTTGTAAACATACAACTATCTACCTAAAAAAACAACTAATTTGTATATACTTTTAGTGCTCATTTTTTAGGACCTAGCCTTTCCCAGTATCTTGGGAATTAGTACTGTAAGTACTTTAGATTAGCATACAAAATGAAAATGTTATACTACAATGATTATACTTTATACCACAAAGGCAAGTGTTGCTATGATGTATGCAGAGCCATTATAAATTTAGTTACACGAACGACTCTCTGGTCCTCTGTGACGACATTTGGAGTTATATTTGACACCATTGTTATGCTCGTGACGGGTTTATTGTGACAGTTTATAATTATTTAATACTTAATATTTGTTTGTTGTTAGGTGGTCTTAGGTTCCAATTCTGATTTAGAACGGTAAGATGCGAAAAACTCATCATATAGGATTATTTAGTTTTTATTTTTCTGTCTATTTAGAGAATGCTGTGTAGCTAAAATAAAAGTTTACTTCTTTACAAATTCTACGAGTTCTCACTTCCGTTCCTCACTATAATATAAATATTTTCATTTCCTCGTTCTAACAACAAAGCTACGCGCGGCGTTGAGTTCCGCCACTCCAAATTCGGTACGGAAACTTAAAACGTCAACTTTATGTATGTCTTTCTGTCATATAAAAAAGTTTTCTACAGCAGTGTGAGTACTAAATTACAATAATGAATAGCTTTTTACATCATTACAGAGAACAAAATTTGGCGAGCGAAACCGAAATAGTTTCTATTAATATTTACTAAGTAAGTTAATATTCACTACATACCGTATTATATTTAAATGGCAACTATAATAATTGGCCCCGAATTTAACATTAGTAACGATAACGATGTTTTTGTTCAAAGAAATAAATTGAAAAATACTTTAATTCACTTTTTATGCTTCTAATGGCTGTATTTACAAAATGTAAAATATAGATATAAAATTAGATAATTATATATATATATATACTTTTAAATCATAAAAACAACCGAATGTATAACGTAATAACCACAAAACCAACTAACTGTTAAGTAAACTTGAGAATTATATTACGAGACATTTGCATATACCAGACGAAAACATCAATGAAAGTTCATTGAACCTGGCGATCCGTGAATTTTGTGAAAAAAAATTAAAAATAGTACTAAATACGAATACTTTTGTACGTAAAAGAAATGAGCTTGCATCAAGTTAAGGATGTTCCGGGATTACAGATACAGTGTGATAAATCGGTCTTGTCTCTGGAGAGGGAACGAAAGTGGAGTAAGCGACGGAGCACGGTCGGCGAGAGCGGGCTAGTCTGTCACCGACATTGGCCGGCAAACCTCGTGTGCCACGGAAAAACAATACCAGAACGAGGTTTTCGTGTTTCGTGATGCTTCATATCTCGTCAGGTCTTTGAAACGATCCAGTGTTTGTTTGGTAAGTTTGACGTATATAGATTAGCTTTTTTTTTCATGAAATTAATAGTCTTTTCAATTTATTATTGAAGTTTATTTAATTTATATTAAAAACATTATAATAAATTGGTTGTTTTTAATTTTAAATGTTATTTGCAATGAAACTAATGATATAAGATGGCTTTAAAATTGATATGAGATCTAGACAAGATTGGTAGTGCCAGGTTAAGCCTGGTTAAGCTTGATATTATTTTTATCTTTCTCATAAGTTAGGTACATGTCTAGATAATAACTGGTTAGATATATATAGTGAAGGTTAATGAAAGCAATTGCAATTCCTCTTTTGCCAATCTTATTAGATTACTCGTTCGAGTTTCATTTGATACTTTTATGTCTGACGAGAACTTTTAAATGTATTTACATTAAAATATTATATACGATATTTAATTGAAAAATTAAATTAAATTTATTCACAAAGGTTTTACTTTTATAATATCAAGGCTTGGGTTATATTCCCTGTTTATTACAATTTCAACCTTAGTTTTAAGATATCCTTAGAGAATTTAACTTACGTTTCCCTCGTTAAAGTCGGACGTGGATGATTAGAACAAAATAAAGGGATATTTTTTTTTATTATTATTAAATGTAAACAGAACGATAATATTTTTAGGGAATTAGAATTTGCGACCGATTCGATTACGGTTTTAAGTAGAATATTTTATTCATCAGAAATATATAATTAGCGCCATGACACGATAGGCCAGTAATATCTACTTATAACTTCATAACTGTATACTAAAAGCCTTTTACCGGATTTCTAATGACATTTGTATGTCATATTCGAGGTATACTTAATAATATATGGCATAAAATAAATAATTGTACAGAAATTCTTATTAATATATAATTATAAACATACGAGATTCGTAGAGACTCGTATTGATAAGAATTTCTTATAAAACTATATTAATATAATAATAATATATACGAAATGTACGTAATTTTTGAAAAATAAATTTCTTTCGAGAATTTTAAGGTATAAAAGCTGGAGAAAACTTGGTGAGATTATCAAAGAAAGCTTTTCGAGTGCGATACTTCATTAAGCTTCATAGCATCACGCTAGGATTATAAGCTAACTCTTGTTCGAGCTGGATCTCGTAATCTCGTGCCAGTACGTGCTCTACCACCACCCACAAGTTTTCATATAAGCCGTATTGGGGTTTCTTTGCGAATATTTAAGTTTCTTGTGCGAAAATTTAACCCAATTATTGTTAAATATATGTACTTACAGAAAAGATAATTATATTATTATATTATTTATTGTTAAAAAAAATAAACAAACAACGTCGTAGTAATATTTTTTAATGGTGAACGATGACTGTAGGTTCATAGCCATGGAAATATTTGAATTTTATATTATAAACAATTGTCAAGGCCACAGTGACAGTATGACAGCATCTTACTGTATCACGATGGCGTTGGGTACAATCCTCACTGGGAATAATACAATTTTATTTATTTTACCGCATGGTGAGAAAAAGCGAGGCGTTTAGTTCCGCCTCGCAATGTCTTGGATTCAGGCGGAAACTGGACAACGGTTCTCTCAACCTGCCTACTATGGCTACCTACTCGCTCTATTCATATTTTTTATATTTAAAATGATTACGGTAGGAAATGGAATAAGGAATTAATCAATATGATTTTAACACTTTAATGTTTTCTCTAAATAATGAATAAAGTGCGTTAATTTAAATCTCTTTAAAGATGATAATTTTGTACTCACAAAAGCTCGGTTTTGCACTAAATTATGAGATAAAACGGATTTATGGCCAAACTTTGGCTAAATATTAGCGTTATAGTTTCGTACATATTCTTAAATTAGTCTATATATTGGGTAAATAAATGTATTATTATGTACTAAATTATTTACTTTTAAATCTTTTACGTATTTTATGTTAGTACCCGAGTCGTACTTTACATAATTATACAGTAAAATAACATAAAATATTATATTTAAAAAAGTATCTAATAAGTAAATACCATATTGTATTGTAATTGTAAGCTGAAATTTGTTTCAATAAATTCTCTACTATTTGTTAATAATCTCAGCTTTATGGGTACCTATCATTATTCCCCGAAATAAAAATTTATTATATTACTTTTCCGAAAAGTGCGAAAACTATCTGGCCTTTACCTTATGTACTTTACATTATTATAACATTTAATAGTCTAATTACAAAAATAATCTTATAATAATGTGATTAGTACTTTTTAAACAAAACGTATAAAAACTTGGACGTAGTATGATTTGGACCTGCAACTCTTGGAAACTGTACAAGCAGTTCAGATCCAGATTTTGCACGTTTTCTAGAACAGTATTTTTCTTTCCTAAGTGTGGAATAATACTTTAAAAATGTTAAAAATAATATAATTAGTAGTTTAAGTTGCTCGTTTTGACTGCTCTAGACATTATGAAGAATTTTATTAGTGACTTGAATTGAATGTTTTTGAACGACAGTATAATGAAAACCTAACACAGGCAAAAGTGAATTCGTCCACAAATCTGTCTTGTATTGGGAAGACTGTAGAGAATTAGTTTCTAGGTTTAATGGTTTATTTATTTTTTAATATAGAGCTACTTTTCAAGGAGGATTTGATTTTATTTTAAAATGGTCTAGTTGTGAAGTTTTTTGTAATGTTTAATTTTTAGTTAGTAAAATTTTTGGGGTAGATCTGACTATTCTGTAGAGGGCACGGATCACCCGACCTTGCCATCCCTATGCCCTTGTTTCTTATTAGGTGTTTTGGCTCACAAAGAGGATTGACTAAGTCAATAAAACAACTTAGGTAATTATTTACTAGGGTTCTAGGTTGGCTTAAACATTAATGTACTTCATAAAGTTATATTTAAAAAATAAGCTAAAGCTTATTCACTAACTAGAGCCTAAAATTTAAATTTTCGATTTTACTTTTTTTATAGTTTATAAAAGTTGTCCATCACAAATGAATTGCTTGTTTCTGGTTAGACATATTTCATTTGAATTTTTAACCTATGTGAAATATACTAAAAATACAATAATTTTTAGTGCAATTTTTCTATAATTTTTTTTGCACGTACAATTCTTCACCGTGTTACCAGGCTTCACATTTAGCTTTCTTTGATTGGAAAATTTAAGAACAAATAAAACTTCCTTCCAGCCTTATAGGCTAGTAGCTGCATTGCAGGTCATATAAAAATTAGGTCAGCAACGCTTTCACAGTTGTCAAGTCTCCAATAAGTTTTGTATTCGTTTTGTTTGTGTATCCATAAGTTGATTATGTTATATTTACTAATCTATCGATTCAATATATCGATTTATTATGTTATAGATGTTGCTAAACATTTCATTTCAGTTAAATTTTAATTAAGATCCTTTGTGGTAGATTTCAATTTGAAATGAAAAGATTTTTTCAATATTAATAAAAATTAATGAAACTATCCATTATATGGAAGTTAATAAAAAAAATCCGACAAACAGCACAGGTATCGTGAATTTTGTTTTAGATTTAAAAATATCGTTAGTGCCGAAATGAAAAGGCAGTATATTTTTTGTGTAAATTCAGCACTAACAGTTTCTAATGTTTTTATTCGTTTCGAGCGTTTCAAATCCGTTTTATTCAGGAACTAACGTCGGGGAATCAATATTGGAGCACGTCTGCAATAATTAAAACAGGAGATTGATTGAGGCAGTTGGAATGTACAATTTGTACTTTACATCGCCTGCTTCTATAATATTTTGTGTATAATATTGACTCTTCTGTACTTTCCTACATAATACGAATGGGGCAGAGAATACATCACTTTATTCTCCACTTTCTCTAAATAATATTCCGAATAAGGTATATGTCAATTTGGCAGAAAGTGGGAAGTGGACTGTCTTAACACTTGCTCATCCTATCCTGCTATATGCGGGATACAGCGTGAAGCGAAAAAAAAATATTTGTCTCTGTTCAGTTATGATTTTCTTATAAACAAATATAATTAAAAAGTTATAAGCTTCAATACAACTCTGACTTTAACATTGATCCGAAGTATACCAATTTAAGTTGTAAATTATTTTATAACTTTGGCTGGTATTTTTATATTACTTTTGAAATGAAAGGAATTTTTATAACCCATACAATTAAAAAAATAACACGGCAATGCTATGTGAATATGTACTCGTAATATTACCAGTCTCTAAGCTCCATAAGCCTCAACATATGTGTAATATTATTTGTTCGTCTCGGGTGTAACGTTTCAAGTTAAATTGCAAACAGTAAAACAGCCGTAAAGCGGTCTGTCTGGTTCCGATCTGGAAGAAGAATATGTATTTTTTATTTGTACAGTCCATAACGTGTTTACAGAGTAATCGCGGGAGCTTGATATGGCTATTTTTAACAACAAAATTGTATGAAGAACTATAAAGGCATAAATTGTTATATATCTAGTATAGTAATGTTTTATTAAAACATACATAACTAAGCGGTGGAAAGTGGAGAACGGAGTGCCTTAACACTAGGTTCCCTCTGCCTACCTTGCTGTGTGCAGGATATAGCGTGAAGCTGAAAAAAATAACTTTATTTGTCTATATCACATTCTATATTTGTATATCGTTTAAATATACAAAAGAGCTGAAGGCGCAAACACAAACCGTTTGAAATATTTCAGAAGGACAACCGTTATTGTAGCGCAACGTAAATATTTGAAATACAAACGACGTCAATGGTTCAATTTACTTGTATTCAATTTGAATTTTCAATAGCTTTTACCCTTTTCTTAAGTATTTATACAGTAGTTGAGCTTAAAAAAGCAAAAAAAGCAATCATCAAAGTGACTCGGTTCAATAATCGCAGTAATCGAATCACGTGTACTCTTTTAAAATTTTTTTCGTGCAGCTTAAATATTATGGGGACTACAGACATTAAACTAAACTAGCTTTACGTTGTATCCCTAGCGGGGTAAACAGAGAGAACGGAGCGTGGTCTCTGCATATCTCTTTCGTCTCGTCCACTGTCATCAACCTCTTCATACATCCTTCCAGGGGTCCTCATACTTTTTACGTGACCTTCCTCCAGTATCTTTGATACTGTGTTTTAGAAGGTCAACCGAGGTCTCCCCCTACATCTCTTACCTCTCGCTTTTCCATCAACAGACATTTATATATTACATTATAATAGTAATATAGACTATTGACGCATTCGTAGCTTGATGGACACTCAGAACAATTAATTATTATAGCTTTGTTTTCCACTCTAGTTGTATAAAGTATAGCGTTGATAAACAAGAATAAAAGTCACAATATGTGTAGGATTGTACGTGTAGATGCAACAGTTTGAATTGGTTAGATTTGGCTTAATTTTTTCGATTTTTCTTAATCTTCCTCTTAAGATATTCTCGTATTTCACACGAAACTCTTTTCAAGGTGAATGTAAGCGAAATAACAAATATTTCATGACTTTTACTGATCTCCATTCAGTAAATTGTATTCGAAAATTCGCAAGAAGACATTAAAAGCTGATTAAGGGCAAACTTTAATATCGGTGGAAACAATCTCGACCAAGACATTGTAATGGCCTATAAAAGAGACAATAATGTGGTTTTGAATTTTACTGAACACGCGAAAACTTAATAATTTTAAACAAAGAATTCTCTCTCGCATTCTTATTTACTTACTTCAACTTTATTGTCTCATTTCAAATTTCCTTTTCAAATATTTCTCAGTAATAAAATTTATTATAATAATATAATAGGTATAATTACTTTGTTAGTGTTGAAAATTTGAATAAGATTTATATAATTTTCTTAATCCACCATGGATTAAGAAAGGGGCGAAGTGGGATAATATCTGACTGTAGATATGATGGCTTTGGGTTCGATCCTCATTCGTGGCAATGATTTATTTTCATTTCCTAGCTCTCACGTAAGATAAAGAGCGGCGTTTAGTTCCGCCACTCAACATGCAATGTTTGGATTTTTAGAAAAGTGGAAAACAGAGTGTTTAGAATTTAGATTTTCTTACATCTGGAACCTTAGTTAGTCTTAGCATTTTCTGAGATCGAGTTTGAAAACTTTTTATTTTTTTAAATAAAAAGCAGCCCGAGAGAGATTTATGTCTTCTAAATAACTTGCTGCCATGTTGTAAAGTGTGTAGTTACCTTAACTTTTCTTAAGACTAACTTAAAAGTTGAGTTTTGTTTTTATTTTGTCGTGCGACAGACTTTTTGTCTCGGTCCCGTTGACTTAACTCAGTGAAGTTTAACGATAGCTTAACTGTAATGCGACGAAGTAGACTCATTTAAATATTCACGGGAAAATGGTACTGATGTTCTAGAAGAGGAATAAGTTTGTTAGTAATGTTGTTGAATTTAAATAAGTCGAGTTTTGCTTTTATGTTGGTTTTAATTATTGAAAATCGTGTTTTGATTAACAATCACAATTTCTATATTTGTCTTGCAAATAGTCGTTTTTTTAAACATTCAATAATTATTAATCCTTTTAAAATTACAATAGTTAAAATATGTATTAACATTTTTTTTTTCTTAAATTGAATGCGTTTATTTAAAATTTAACTTGACCTTGTCTGTTTATCCTAAGTTACAAGACTCTGTATGCGCTCTTGACAGATTAGCGTATTAATTTTTTATGTGTATTAAAAAGTTACCATATCACCTAAATTTGATCTTTTGATCTTTCCCGAGAGACTTTTCTAGCAAGATATTTCGTTTACGAATACAAGTATCATTACAATGCTTATCAGGTACAGTTCTGTGTTGGGTTCCTGGATTCTATGCATAATTTATACTAAGGGCTCCAATAAGATGTCACATAAACTAATATAGTTATTGACGGTTTATACACAAATACTATTTACTTTTTTTATAATATATAACTTAATAAAATATTAATAAAGAAATCTTTTTAAAATTAAGCTATTAGTCAAAAGATAATAATCGAGCCCCTTTATTTGTTAACATTTTGGAGTTTCATTGCCATTAGAACTGAATTTGTAGATTAAATTTAAGCTTTTCAGAACAATGAGAAATGGCTCTAAATTGATCTTGTAAGATTTTACATACGAGTACACTAACACGAGCAAGTTAAATAAAAGCGTTTAAAAATAATTTGAAAGAAAATAATATGAATAACTTACTTCACCTAACCACTGCATTAATATTCAAGTATCTATCGGCAG
>JAKRZM010000245.1:30179-71372 GCA_036379175.1 Heliconius cydno galanthus
TAACTAATACGACAAAGATTTTATCTTACTAAAATGACGATGTATTGCTATCTATGTTAGAAATTATTGTTTTTATCCGACTTTTAATAAAAAAAGATTTTCAATTGGACTTGTTTGTTTGTAATTTTGTTGGAATTGGATAATGTTTAAGTATTGACTGTTAATCTTACAAGCATATGCTAAATTTCGTTACTATAAATAAAAATGAATTATCCATAATTTTTATAAACCTAATAAAAACCTTATATTTCAAATAAATTGAAGTGTGAGGAAGCTTTTGAAAGTCTATTTGAACAACGAAATTGCATTTTATTCTTAGTTTTATATATTGGTGGCCATTGCGACGTTTGATTCCGAACGCCGCAAATAATGCTATTTTTTATGTTGTCCTCGTATCGACTCTATCGTTTATTGGTTTTCACTTTTATAAAACTTTTTTCTTTTTACCTAATAAAATTCCTAAGAAAATTGTACCTAGTATAAATAACAGAACTATAAACTATAGTAGATATAGCGACAAAAATGTTACATGAGAAATATGTTCGAAAAAGGGCTTAAAATTTCAATTATTAATTAAAATGATTTAAATTTTAAACGTTGCCTTGTGTATTTAGTTCTAAGCCGGGCATATTTCCCACAGGCAGCTTTTACAAGTACTCGTATGTGATGAAAGAAACAAGAAGTAACTTCAAACCGAATTATGAATATAAAATGGGGAAGCCTTCAAAATTTCATGAGCGCAAAATTATTTTGGGCGCCATAATAAAATTATATTACACAAATGTGCAGCCGAAAAATATTTTACTATAACAATGTAATTAAAAACACGTATAAATGCTTTTAAACTTTTTCTTTTGGCTTCATGCTGTACCCCGCATGAAGCAAGATAGGCAGTGGGAGCGTAGTGTAAGACACTGCGCTCCCCACCTACTAAATTCTGGAGGCATTTCGTGTTGAGTGGCGGAACTCAACGCTGCGTTTTGTCCTTGACACCATAATGAAGAAATTAAAATATTAAATATTTCATTTCCTCGAGTTGACTCCACAAGCTTTTGCGTCACACGCTTGTGCCTTGCGCCACTACACGCCTCACTGGGCTTTTAAGCTTATTTAGTGCTTTTGAAATAATATTAAAATTATCAGTATTAGAATTAAAATATAAGTCAAGAATATTGTAGGTATATATGGAGAAGATTTCAATATTTCAAATGGAACGAATTCACAGAAATCAATAGCACAGTAAACATTTACCAAAGCAGTAGTAGGTACGTTTGATCTCCTACCTTCTGGCTATTGTACTTTGAACACACTTCATACTCAATGTATGGAGGGATTCCCCCTTCCATATAAAGTGGGTTTATTTACTAGTTTACACTATCTTCTCTATAAGTAACATTATTTATTAATGATTTTCCTTAATAATATAGTTTTACATTTTATATTTGATATTTTCTGCTGAGATTCATCACTCAATATGCCATGTCTTGATAAATTGGAGAGTGGAAGGTGAACGGAATGTGTTTCAATTATATTTGGCTAGTTAGTGGAAATTTGCATGCTTGAACCAAAAAATCGATATTTGAGTGCTTACCCCAAAAAAATGCAAAGTTAAGTTAGTCACCAGCCACAGTTTAGACACATAAATTGTACTTCCCACTGACTTACAATCCTGAATTTGGTACGGAACCGTCACTTTGAGAGTCAGATTCGCACTTGCCTAGAACTTGACTAGGAAATTCGTCGAGCAAATATAGGTTCCGTAACTGTTATAGTGAAACACATCTAAATGGCTACTCCCTATACAGATGAGGAAGCAATAACAATTTTTAAAAACAATTAACTGCAATTCAAGCGGGCGATGCCGCGTGCGGGTCGCTAGTTAGTTATATATTTCTAACAAAGTATAAAATGGCAATAAATATTTTGCGAGGGTTATTTTATGTCAAACCTGTTCCATAATTACTTCTCCCATCGCTAAGTATGGTACGGTTTCGGTTTTAGTGATTTAAACAAGGCTAATATAATATTTTATCTTTTTTTGTGTATTTAATGGGAGTTTTCAAAGCTATTAAAGCCAACTGGGTATAGTAAACGACCTACATTACCTTTTGTAAAATATTTTATGTATACACTATATTTATATACGTATATTTCGGGATTAAAATCGCTTTTATTTTATTATGAAAAGCTGTGTGAAAATTATAAAATAATAAACTGTTATACCGCTACCGCATTTTGAGGTTAATTAATATAAATGGAATGTTGTCATGATACAGGTAAGTGATGAATGATGAATGACGGGAGAGGTGTATTCGCTATTCTTCTAAGATATATAAAATTATAATAATTTTATTGTTTACCCCGTAAAAGAGGAATTATTCTTTTATAAAACAAACACAATTTTTGTGAAAAGGAAATATGTTATATTTCTGAAAGTGGGAATCCATAACGGTCGCGTTTACAGTCACACACTTCTTATGCATTTTCGATAAGAAAAAAAATGGCGTTAATTGCGAGATATTCGAAGGAGATCTACGTGAAAAATGGTATTCCGGATATAGTGATGCTAATTGATGTTAAAAAAGAACTTAAAGTAACATAAGAACTTACAACAATTCATTTATCTTGTATGTTATAATGGTAGTAAAAAAATAAAATAAACTAAGGTTCACAAAGGTATATGTTTATCATTTTTTTCTTCGTCTATCCGATAGGTAAACAATATGTTCCATCTCAGAGGAATACACAGAAAAGATAGAAGTTATTGACAATAACTATATATTTTTTCATGTCTTTGAAATTCTTTTTATACACTAAATATCGCACAAAAGAAGTATATAAAAATTCTTAATCAGTTTGACAAATTTTTGTAAAAGTTTTTATTTTAGATTTACATTACAGTACCTACACAGTAATCAAATGTATGACAGTAAGTTAATTTTGCGTCAACTTTTAATTACCTAATTAATATGCAAATGGCATTTACAGCTATGAACCGTTAGTACGCAAAGAAATACGCTAAGAGAAACAGCTTTAAGCGACATTCTTATATAACTTGCTGAGTTTACTAGAATCTTAAACACTTATTTAATAACTTATTTCACCGTTATATGTATGCCGTTCACATAATTTTCATAATTCTTATATAAAAGACTAGTTGAGTTTGTTTAGGGAAGATTTTAGTAATTTTTATCCTCGATCCTGTGAACGCGATGGTTGCAGGTTTGATTAAAACTGAACTGGTAAGAAGACAAAGTGCGGCGTTGAAGTCCGCCACTTAGCACGCAATGTATCTAGGTTTTCTCTGCCCTTAGCTATATACGAGATATGAGATATAGTTTGAAGCTTATCAAAAAAAAATCTGAAGTAAAGCTAGTCATTAAAGGTAAAACGATATTGCTGAGCTATCAATCTACTCTAAAATATTTTTGTATTGTAACTTTACTGATACAAAGTTGAAAAACATATAATTTTCTATGAGGTACAATATATGTATTTAAATAATAGAGGGCTTTATGACTACCGGCATGTCCAACTTCATAATGCTATAAGCTTACAAAGTTAAGAAATAATGTTACGTTCAACTCGAGACAAGTATGGTCTATTAGTTAAGTTGAGGTTTTGTCCTGAAAAGTTGCCATATAAAAAAAATTAGCTTTGTATATAATCATTTAATAATTAATAAAATATTTTGATATATTTTATTTGTTTTCCATTGGTTAAATTTATAATATCAAACAAATTAGTACTTAATATGTAAATAAATAATGTTTGGGAATACTTTACTTTTGCATAATTATTTTACAAATAAAATTTTAGCTTTTAGTATGTTCTGATCTCATTTGTTATTGATCTACTGCAAAGTTGTTTACTTTATAAAAATAAAAGGTTGATTCTGCTTTATATTAAGAAGATACGGCGAGCTACAGTTGAAACTTCAGTTTGTAGTTGCTCTTTTACAGTACCCACTAGCATCCTGTTTCTAGGTCTTTCTAGCGATACACTTCGGATAACGAACTAAAAATGTACTTAATATTTAATAAAAAATATAATAACTGACAAATCTTAATTATATATTTATTTATTACGAGTATTATTACTAAATGTTTATTTATTATTAATGCCTTTTTAAGTATGTACAATGTACATGTCTTGAAAAATATTTTTTAAGTAGGTAGTTGTCTTATTTGATTGTTTTTACGATTGCTTACAGTTTGTTCTTTCTATTTTATATATTTTGTAATCCTTTTATAAAAGTTAATAATNACGCAATATATCTAGGTTCTCTCTGTCCTTTACTAGTATGCGAGATATAGTTTGAAGCTAATAATTTTTTTTTCTAAAGTAAAGCTAGTCATTAAAGGCGATATTACTGTATTGTATTTTTGTATTGTAACTTTACTGATACTTTAATACTAAGTTGAAAAACATATAATTTTCTATGAGGTACAATATATGTATTTAAATAATACAGGGCTTTATGACTACCGGCTCCATGTCCAACTTCATAATGACCCCCTATAAGCTTACAAAGTTAAGAAATAATGTTACGTTCAAGTCGAGAAAAGTATGGTTTATTAGTTAAGTCTAGGTTTTGTCCTGAAAAGTTGCCATATAAAAACATTTAGCTTTGTATATAATCATTTAATAATTAATAAAATATTTTGATATATTTTATTTGTTTTTCATTGGTATAATATTTTACTGTATAATTAATAATATTTTAATGTAATATTTTACTTTTGTATAATTATTTCACAAATAAAATTTCAGTTTTATAGTTTGTTTTGATCTCATTTGTTATTGATCTACTGCAAAGTTGTTAACTTTATAAAAATAAAAGGTTGATTCTGCTTTATATTAAGATACGGCGAGCTACAGTTGAAACTTCAGTTTGTAGTTGCTCTTTTACAGTACCCACTAGCATCCTGTTTCTAGGTCTTTCTAGCGATACACTTCGGATAACGAACTAAAAATGTACTTAATATTTAATAAAAAATATAATAACTGACAAATCTTAATTATATATTTATTTATTACGAGTATTATTACTAAATGTTTATTTATTATTAATGCCTTTTTAAGTATGTACAATGTACATGTCTTGAAAAATATTTTTTAAGTAGGTAGTTGTCTTATTTGATTGTTTTTACGATTGCTTACAGTTTGTTCTTTCTATTTTATATATTTTGTAATCCTTTTATAAAAGTTAATAATTGAAGTATTTTTTACAATAATAATCAAATTAAAACAATGGAACTCCAGTATAAATTAAATATACATTATATTCTAAATAGAATATTAAAATTGAAACGACAACACCAAAATTATAGCAATTTGCAAATAACATTTTAATACATGTAAATATTAATGAGATTCATAATCTACTTTCCTTATTTACTGTACAATGTTAGTTAATTAAAAACTATATACATATATAAATAAGCATTTTAGTATTGAGTGTGCGGATGCTGCTACAAATTGGTCTGAAACATCTCTTCATTCTTGTCAGAATGTGGAACACCTTTTGAAAACTTGCATAATAGAGCAAGACGACATGGTTTTACATAGAAACTGGCTTTTTGGGTTTAAAAACGCAGTCGTCATTAAAAATTGCAAGTATCATTAAAAGATGTATGCTACTTTATATGTACAAATGTGTGACAATAAACACGACTGGTTGTCGGTTCGATCCCCACTCTAGGAAATTAAATAGTTATTTTTATATTTTCATATCTTCGCTCTAGTGTCGAGGCAAAGCGCGGCGTTGAGTTCCGCCATTCAACATGCAATGCCTCCCGTAATCGGTTGAAAATGGGGAACGAAGTGTCTTAACACTAGGTTCCCTCTGTCTACTCTGCTGTATGATGGATGCGTGAATCTCAACACTAGGTTCCCTTTGTCTACCCTGCTGTATGCGGTATTATTAATTTAAATTCAATCTTATTTTCAAAAGAATCGATGCGTTTAAGTAATTTCTTTAATTCAAAGTTGTATTTTGATAAATTAGGCTTCGTTCGTACACTGTGATATAAAACTTGAAGACGGACCTCGAACTAATTTGTTCATTCCATCAATGTCTTTGGAGCGTGTAATTCGTTTTGTGCTGCTAATAATTTAGGGAAACGGCATATTACTTCTTCAGGTCTACTTCAATAGTACTACAAATAAAAGATTGTCTTTATTTAGTAGAAGACATTTTATTAATTATATTTTTTACTTTTTACACAAAAAATAAATTTAAGTATTTAAATAATAATTATATATTAATATTTTATTAAAATATCTGAGACGTATTTTACTTCAATATTTTCAAATAAAATAAAATTGATGAAAAAATAGTATCACATGAAAAATAAGTATCATATATGTAGAGATATGTATATGTATTAATAATTACTGCAGTTGTAGAACTTTTACCGCATAAATGGAGAGTTTCTAGCTCGTCTTTTTATAGGCAGTTATTTTAAGCCATCGATATGGTTTAAAACGAAAGTGTTTTAATGTGAATAAATGTCTAATAAAATTATAACCATAAAGTTTACCTACATATACATATTTGTAGGTTAACGGTAAGTACCGTAGAAAACTATTAACTTAATACGTGGAAAATTGTTAATATATTAACAGTAGTTTAATATTATTTTTCTAATATTAAAAAAAACTATAAAAAACCTTACAGAATTAAAAACCATATATTGGCTACAATCAAGCAAATCACACAGCCGAAGTAAAAAAAATGAAAATATTAACAAAAAATAATTAATTCTCTCGAGTGGGGATCGAACCCACAACCGTTGCGTTACAATCACACCCTAGTCCCCTGCGCCCCGACGCGACGGCCTTTATATTATTATATGTTTTTTATTAAACTTTATATTGAAAATAAAAAAGAAATACGGCCGTAAGTGTATTGTCCATTTTAATTAAGCGTGATGGCTAATCTACAAAATAGAAGAAAAGTAAGGAATCGCAGTTTTCTCTTAAAATGAACCAAAAGGAAGTGAAATCAGGTCGGAGGCGGCGCGGCCTACTAAGCTATGACTGATGAAGACGTCATGTTTTATGCCTTTTATAGCTACTTTTTAAAAAAATTCTTAAGTATAAAAAATAGATAGTAATAAAAAATGCTTTTAAGGGTTTCTTTAATAAATTGAGGATAATTAGAACAAAATTAAAATTCACAGTAAAATATTTAGATAATGAAAGTTATAATTTTACAATGTTATGTCTTTTAAAAGGTGTTCCGATAATAAGTAGTGCTATTATACATGGTATTATTATTAACAGCAATCTTTTCTAGTCTATCTAATAAATGACTTTAATTTCAATTAAAGATTAGAAAACTAAAACCTAGAACCAAGTTTCCAGTGTCAAAACATTCCGATCTTCACACATGAAGGTCGGAATATTTTGACACCAGATACAAGTCGGAATTCGGGACGGATTACTTCTGTAAAGTAAATTATAAAGTATATTGGCCTAGTTCAATTTATTTCTTATATTTTTGACTGCTGATGTAAATTACTTCTCAGCTTTCAGGAAAACTTTTCCAATTAAGAATTTCTGTAAACCACTCTGATCTTTCACAGCACAGTGCATGCGCTAGTTTACTAAATACTTAGTTCGTAGTCTTTACTACTACGATTTTAATATGTTTTTAGTGTTCCGTATGTTAAACGGTAAAAACGGAACCCTTATATAATCACTGTTGTCCGTCTGTCCGTCTGTCAAGACGCAAACTAAAGTTTGTCAACTTTTGTAAGTTGTATTTACATTCTTGAAATTGGTACGGAACCCTCGGGTGGCGAGTCTGACTTGCACTTAATCGATTTTATTAATATAAAAATATACTAGCAGTGCGCCCTGGCATGCACTCTGAATATTAGTTTCCTTGAAGATATTTTCTTAGATTTTTCTAACAATTGCTCGCCTAATTGATTATGTTGTATCCTGCTTAGTTTTTAAGTAAGAAAAAATCACATAGACTAAAATAACAAATGTTTTAAATCCTGTAATTGTTATAATTATTGTTTACAAAATAGTGCTAAAAGTATCTATTGTTTATCATAATATAGTAGTCCAGTCTTTTCTATCAGGATTCCTTATTAGGATCCCTTCTTTTATTGTCCCAGTGAGATAGATGGTCCTAATCTAAAACGGTTGAATTGTTAGGTATATTATTATCAAGGCAGACGGTAAAAGATTTTATAATGTTATTGATACCAGCCATAAAATAACAATTTGTTCAGGCGAAAATATTTGATATTGGTAACCGTATCAATCTATATAAATCCATTTGCGTATCGGCGTTACACGTAAGGTAAACCTGCTATCTTATTTTTTTAAATATCTCTCGTTCACATTTGAAATAATACTTTTAGTTTTTTCAATAAGTTATGTTCTGTTCCCCATATCACGGCGATTTCTAGAGGCACTGCGTGTTGAGTGGCGGAATTCAACGCCGCGTACTGCTTTTTTCTTTCCTCGAGTACGCCTGCATCATGACTGGCCAGGATTGATACTATTGATACTACGATATACATGAACAATATATTTTCATAACTAATAATCTCTAAAATATCTTTTACTTATTTTATCATTGATCTGACTAGACAATGGCCATTAATGTTTATCGATGAATCGGTAAAAAGAAAGTTAGTTAACTGTTTTAATTGTACGCTATATATTTATTTGAAAATATTATTAAATGCAAAATATACTACCTTCCACCTAACTTCCAAAAAATAGTCACAAAGCAGACAAAATATTTTTCTATCTGTACAAAAAGAACTACATTACCTAAGACTAAACTTGAAATATATCACTGTGTTTTTTTTACTATAAGACTTTATCTAGACAGTGAAGCAAATTTAACACCACCTAAAGAAGGAGAGAAGGAATCCGTTGGATTGAAAGGATGCAGGACCAGACAGAGTGGCTACCATTAGGGGATGCTTATGGACTTCGAAAGACTGATGAAAAGATGGATTGAAGTGAAACTTCATATTATATATTAGTATATAATATACATCTTGTAAACATATCCATTTACTTTCCCATTAGCTGATTTGAAATGTAATATACGGATCCTGCGGAGCAAACAATACGGTAACTGATACGTGTGCTGTTGTTAGTGGAAGTAATTGCTTGAAATGGACATATGTAATTACTAAGAGCGAGATGTTTTTTTTTAAAGAATTGTCCATTTGTTAATAATCTTTATTTTTTTAATTGATAGAAATATATAAAAAATATATTCTATTGCACATAGTAAAATACATATTTTTTTATATGAAAATTCTGGAGGCATCACGTGTTGAGTGGCGGACCTTAACGCCACGCTTTACCCCGAAATAAAAATATAAATTTAAGTAAACATTTTAATTTCCTCAAGTGATGATCGAATTCACAACCAGTCGAGTTTAGTTGACTCTTATGCCACTGCGCCTACTGACCTTTTTTTAATATGAGTTAGTAAACAAATAAATTTATATTAGTTTTAATTCTTCCTTAATATCTAAATTTCTTAATAACGGCATTCAGCGAAGATATATTCCAAGCATAGTAGTAAATAAAGTGTCGACCATCAAATATTATGGCCTCTATTTTTCCCTTATGTTTATTTTATGCGCTTCTTTATCCACATACAAAATATCTGCTTTATAGTACTGGAGGTGGCAATCCTGGAATGTTTGAGTGNGCGTGTTGAGTGGCGGAACTTAACGCCGCGCTTTACCTCGAAATTAAAATATAAATTTAAGTAAACATTTAACAATTTCCTCAAGTGAGGATCGAACCCACAATCAGTCGAGTTTAGTTCACTCTTATGCCACTGCGCCACGAATTACCTTTTTTAGTATGAGTTAATAAACAAATAAATTTATATTAGTTTTAATTTTTCCTTAATATCTTAATTTCTTAATAACGGCATTCAACGAAGATATATTCCAAGCATAGTAGTAAATAAAGTGTCGACCATCAAATATTATGGCCTCTATTTTTCCCTTATGTTTATTTTATGCGCTTCTTTATCCACATACAAAATACCTGCTTGGTAGCACTCCTAGTATGTTAGAGTGGAAGATATAAAATATTTTAGTTATGTTATGATAGACAGAGGTTTGCTGTCCTAATATGAATACTGTTCTTATGAAATCCTACTTAACCAAAAATGGCGGCTAACAGTAAGTTGATATAATTAATTAATAAAAGATTTAGTATAACCGAAATATGTTACCTTCATTATATTGTAGATTTATTTTCATGGCCGCAAAATTTCAATACAAATAAATGTAATAAAAATAAACAATGTACCTATCATAAAAAATCCCTGATGAAATGCCTTGCATTGTATAATCTGTCGTGTTAACGCTAAAAAGCTTTTCTAGTAGTTTTATAAGAGCGTACACTGACTACAACGAACGACAGGGTTGCCAGAAGTAAGAAATATACTACAAATAAAATTCTTTTTTTATTCGCAGCCTAAATAAGGCCATATCACACTGTTCCAAATCTTTAATATCTCTGTGACAGAGAGACCGTTATTTTGCTTAAATAAACAAAGTAATTTGGGCCAGCAGTATCTGTGAGGTCTTGTAATGAGTTTAATTAGCATCGTGTTAAAAGTTTCTTAGAATCCCAACCACGCAGTACAATTGTCCACGAACAATATCTTTTAGATAAATGTAACTTTCTTATTGTTAAATTGTACAAACGATTTGAATATGGTCTCATTTCTTGATCGGAGAAACCACAAACTGAGCCGTGGGAGCGTTTGAAATAGCTTTTATGAAGTTCACGGACGTTGAAGATAAGATTTTGCAGAGATGAATAACATACTTTTATATGTTAGTTTGTACGTTCTAAATAAAGTTATTTAGAAATAATAAAACATTAATAAATAATAGTAACAATGTCTGTACTAAAAGTAATATGATCCATCCAAAACATATACTTGAAATGAGAACCAAGTTAAATGTTACATGATAGGTCGTGCACAAAAGAATGGGATACTTACGAGTGGGTGGTGAGTTCAAACGGCATAACATTCGTAAAATAATATTGATTGACTTATATAATTTAGACTTGAGTGTAAATATTGGGTAAAATATGTTTTTAAAATAAATATTGATGAATTAAAGAAGAAATATTTTCAGATCGAAGTATGCTCTTCAACTCTGAAGTCACATTTTAGTCACTATTTTAGTCACTAGACTAAAATAGTTAATACTGGCTATCCTATGAGATGAACGTTTCAATATAAGTTTGTATTGATAAAAGGTGTGAAGATTGCCACTCAATCTTCATTGGTCAAGAGGTGTAAAGTGGAGAGCGAAGTAACGAGCCTTTGTGTTCTCGTTTGAGTGTAGATATTAAGAGGAAAGGTTAATTGAATTTTCCCTATTTTATTATTATAAGTATAAAATATTATCTAGATTTTCTAGAGGCTGTACGCCTACGAGACAGTTTGTAAATTCAATTCTAATAAAATATTTAATATTTTCAGTTCAGACGTGATAACTTAAACTAATCTAAGTTGAACTATTTAATATTGAAATTAATTAGAAAAAAGCTTAAGTTATTACTTAAATTTAAAATAAACCAGCTTTACGCTGTATTATGCACAGAGAAGGGTAGACAGAGAGAACCTAGTGTTCAGACCATGAATTTAAATAAATATTACATTTCCCCTAGTGGGGATTGAACCCACACATAAAATTTGTGGAATAACTTAGTGTGGAATAACATTTTAAAAATGAAAAAAACATGCTATCTACCTATATTTTTTTACCATATAGTATAAAGGAAAATAGGAAACAGTTATATGTATGACTTAAAATTGCCACTGTATTTCGTATTACTGACAATTCTTCTAAATTACAGAGCAAATAAAAATAATATAAACAACCAAAATATATAGTTTCAAGGGAAAAAACATAAAAAATTATTGCACTAAAACATTTTTGCTTAAAATGGCAAGCTTAAAGAGTCACCCACTTTACTTGTTCCATTTCTAAATAAATAAAAACATTATGTGAAATATTAAAATTATATGCAAATAAATATGTTTATGCTGGAAGTTTAACGCCTCTTTCGACTCGTAATCGTAAACAAGTGGTTCATAATGAACAAGTACTCATAAGCTATTAAACTTAATTTTGAATCTTGAATAAGAAATTATAAATTATTTAATGTTGTTAGTTTAAGTCCAAAATAAATATATATTTTAAATTTCATTTCTTCGCACTGGTGTCGAGACAAAGCGCGGCGGTGAGTTCCGCCACTCAACACGCAATGCTTCAGAATTCAGCAGAAAGTGGCGAGCGGAGTGTCTTAACATAAGACTTCCCTTGCCTACCCTGCTAAACTGGTTGGTGGGCCTTATAAATAAATAAATAAATAAATAAACTAAAAAAAAGTACTTTAAAACAATCAATGAGAATACTGCTGGAAATGGTAATTAAGAATGAGTTTAAACAAAAACAATAATTACTTATGACATAAATTACGTGTGTACACATTTTGAACTGAAGTTAGTAATTTATGCGTACTTTTGTATATTATATTTTTATTACTTATTTTTAAATACAATTCTATAATAAAAAGAACTAAAACCATTAATAATTATTATATAATTATTTTATTTTACCTGTATTAGTTAAGCCGAATATAATTTTATCTACAACATAGAAAATATGTAACAAAAAAAAAACTTGTCCACAGTGAGAAATATTTCGAGGTAAAACACATTTTTTTCCGCAAACAATAAGAGATGGTTCATCGACCTTAGTTGTCACGAAGTTCTTTTACCGTTACCGCGTTTACTTTCAGTGACTAGACCGGCGAACGGAATTTTGGATTTTTATTACTAAACAACAGGTTCTGTAGCGGAATAGTGTCAAGGACTTGTGTCGATTAGAGGCGATCACCCGATATGGGAGTTCGTGGTACTCTCCATCATATGTGGTGCGTGGATGTGGGGGTCTTGAGGGCACTAATACAGTGTGTTCTTATTAAATTATTAAGGATGTTATATATTTATGTTGAAATTCTTTATAAAATTTTCCTTTTTATGCCTAAATTTCATAATATATTATCCCAATTCAAAGCGGAAAGCGATAAATGAACTATTTTGATGTTAGGCTATTTTAAAATATCTAAAATAACAATTAAGTTTTATATTTCATATAATATATTTAAAATAACATAAAGATAAGCAATACTTACTGTTATTGTAATCCTTCACTCACAATAAGTTGTAATTTAGAGACAAGAAACGACTAAGTTAACAATTTTATATAGTTTTCTTATTTTTTGAAAATAAATTGGTAATCGTCCGGAATAATAAATAAAAAACAATTATATATTCCAGACACGATAGCTGTGGAGCTCTATCTTATTAAAGACAAGAATGGCCCATAAAGTTTCTAATTACTTCGAGAGTTTATATACCTTATTATTTTTCTTTGAAACTTCTACCACCTCGCTTACATAAAGCTTTTTATAGTTTTGAAAAGTTTACGTGAAAAATATTATACTATTTTACACTATAAGCCAATTATAAGTATAAATTTAAAAATTATTGGGAAATAATATTATTTCACAAGCCTTATTTACTTATCCGTAGACGTTATTTACTAAGAATGGCAAGAGCAAAAAAATAATATAAATCGTAAGCTTAATTCAAATATTTATAAAAATACCTTTATATTTTCATTCCCATTATATAATGTAGCCGAGGTTTCTCATTAAATTATGAAGAATCACACGGTCCACCTAACGGACCAGATTGCTGCTCATCAGAGCGTGCTATATTTTCGCATGACATTTACTTATTTTTATTATTAAACTAACATAATGTTTCTTTTTATGTTATCTATTTTTTATTTAGTATTCGAGGTAAATTGGCTGTTACGAATGTTTGTTATAATTTAAAAAAATATAAGAAATTAATGAAACATAGGGGTTTCCGTCATTTTTGAATATTGAGAAATTCTAAACACGATAAATTTCTATTTACATTTTTTATTATATTTAAAATAATGTTTACAAAATATGTATGTTTTATTAATAGTAAAATAAAATATACCTTTAGGTACATTTCCTTGTATAATGACCTGCAGCGCTGTTCATGTCGTCTGCACGAGTTGAGTGACCCTGTTATAAGATGCTTGCTGTCCATAGTTTACATGACAACGATATTACTTAATATTAAAATAAAATTTATATTTCATTCATTATATGTATATATGAATATAAATAAGAATATATTTGCCAATTATTTTTTTTCTTGAACTTCGTCCAGCAGGCAAAATAATATCACTTTTCGTCTATTCTCAGTCGAAGAAATGAAATATTTAGTATTTTCAATTCTTCGCTTTGGTGTCGAAAAGTGTTCAGAAATCGGTCGAAAATGGGGAACGGAGAGTCCAGTAGGTCCAGTAGGTCAAGTAGGTTCTTTCTGCATATCTTAAAGCTTAAAAAACATCAATAATAGGAATATCATCTCGAAAAATCATACAATTTACTTCCATGTTCAGTATACATAGAGCCTTAGGCTGCGGCCGAGTGTCATGTCACGTGTCCTACATCGTTTGCAAACAACTTGTCAAAACAACGGGTCACGCGCACGCTGCCCTCTGGGTCAAAGCTCACTTACAGAGCAGACGTTCTGATATCTTAAAAACTTTGAGTTTTCTCATTTTTTTCGTTTAGTTTTCTTACATTTATATTTGTATTTGTAATTACACTTACTTTAACTTAGCAATACACGAGAGTAAGAGGTCACTTATTATAATATTTTTTATTTCCTATGAAAAAGGTTACCAACTACTAAGGTCCCAACTACTAAGTTTCAAATAATAATTTTAATTTTAGCAGTGATACAAATCGTATTTTTTGTATAAATATCTATTATTATAAAAGATGTACGTGACGTTCCTTGCTTAGTTGTTAAATAACATTAAAGCTATAACTTGTTTAATTGTAATTTAAAAAAAACAAATAAACAAATAAATATTTATTTCACTACATAAGAGAAAAAGTCATGTGTATGTTATACCAGGATCTTGTATTGCCATTACATTTCTATTTATAAAATATAGAAAAAAATAAGTGCGTTGACACTACAACTAAGGCAGTTATTTATCCAAAGAAATAGCGACTAAAATAAAATGCTAAACATTAAGAAGTCAGTCGTGGCGCTAGGGCAGAAATTGTAAGTGTAAACGCGACTGGTTGTGGGTTCAATGCCCACTCGAAGAAATTCAATATTTATTTTAAGTTTGTATTTTCATTTCGTCGCTCTGGTGTCGAGGGAAAGCGCAGCGTTAGGTTCCGCCACTCAACACGGAATGCCCCCAGACTTCAGCGGAAAGTTGACGGAGTGTCTTAATATTAGGTGACCTCTGCCTCTGCAGAATATAGTGTGAAGATATTTTTTTTATTTATGTTTGTTCAACCATTGTAAGTAACTTTAAAATGACTATAAAAATGTCATCGAAGTAAACTCTACAGCGCGTTAGGCTTTACAGTCTACTCACGCCACACCTCGTAGTTCAAGTTTACGCGACAATGACCGTCGTTTTACTTGTTTAGCAGGTTTATTTAATTTTTACAGTTCGTTTTGGTTTATGGCATTACCTATACGATTGACGCACTGTCATTATTTAACATGTAATCAGTAGCTATATTTTTAATTATTTTTTTTAAATAAACGCAGATGTGAAGATATTAGATTATTGAGATATTATTAATAGTTGTTTTTTTTCACACTAAACTTGAACGTTTGAAACGTGTTTTACTATGTATTTTGATTGTTAAACTTGAATACGAAAGTTGCATTATATTTTGATTCTAAAATTATATATCTAGTACTGGCTAAACTCCTATCCCTTTTGAAATTACAAAATAGCCTACTAAGAACAGTATTAATTCTCATCATTTATTGATTTAATTTTCTGGTTTATTTAGAAGTGTTTAAAATAGTTCCAGGTGCAATGCTGGGCAGGATGCGCGTATTGTGCGTGCTGATCAGTGCGGTGCTCTCGCTTGCTGATAGCAATCAAAACAAATAAATATTTATTTCATTACATAAGAGAAAACGTCATGTGTATGTTATACCAGGATCTTGTATTTCCATTACATTTCTATTTATAAAATAGAGAAAAAAATAAGCGCGTTGACACTACAACTGAGGCGGTTATTTATCCAAAGAAATAGCGACTAAAATCGAATGCTAAACATTAAGAAGTCAGTCGTGGCGCTTGGGCAGAAATTGTAAGTGTAAACGCGACTGGTTTTGGGTTCAATGCCCACTCGAAGAAATTCAATATTTATTTAAAATTTGTATTTTCATTTCGTCGCTCTGGTGTCGAGGGAAAGCACAGCGTTAGGTTCCGCCACTTAACACGCAATGCCCTCAGACTTCAGCGGAAAGTCGACGGAGTGTCTTAATATTAGGTGACCTCTGCATATCCTGCTGTGAGGAGAATATAGTGTGAAGATGTTTTTTTTATTTATGTTTGTTCAACCATTGTAAGTAACTTTAAAATGACTATAAAAATGTCATCGAAGTAAACTCTACAGCGCCTTAGGCTTTACTGTCTACTCACGCCACACCTCGTAGTTGAAGTTTACGCGACAATGACCGTCGTTTTACTTGTTTAGCAGGTTTTTTTAATTTTTACAGTTCGTTTTGGTTTATGGCATTACCTATACGATTGACGCACTGTCATTATTTAACATGTAATCAGTAGCTATATTTTTAACTAGCGGACGCGCGCAGCTTCGCTTGCGTAGTTAGGGGCGATTTAAAGATTTTTTCCATACAAACCTTCAATCCCTTATTTACACCCCTAGAGGATGAATTAAAATAAATCACGAAACATGTGTTCAATGAAATATTTTTAAGAGTTTAAGTTTCAAATTTTATAAAAATCGGTGGCGATTTAAAGATTTTTCCATACGAACTTTCAATCCCTTATTTGCACCCCTAAGGGATGAATTAAAATAAACTACGAAACATGTGTTCAATGAAATATTTTTAAGAGGCTATGTTTCGATTTTTATAAAAATCGGTGGCGATTTAAAGATTTTTCCTTATTAACTTTCAACCCCTTATTTGCACCCTTAAGGGATGAATTAAAATAAACTACGAAACATATGTTCAATGAAATATTTTTAAGAGGCTAAGTATCGATTTTTATAAAAATCGGTGGCGATTAAAAGATTTTTCCATACTGACTTCCAACCCCTTATTTGAACCCCTAGAGGGAGAATTCTAGAAAACGAAGAAACACATGTTCAATTAAATACTTTTAAAAATCTAAATTTAAAATTTTATTATTATCAGTGCTGATTTAATTTTTTTTTCATACAAACTTTCTACCCCTATTTTCCCCTTTTAGGGTTAAAATTTTTCAAAATCCCTTCTTAGTGGATGTCCAGATTACGAAAGTAAACATCTGTCCAAATTTCACGTTTCTACCATCAGCGGTTACGGCTGTGCGTGCGTCTTACCTCAGTCAGTGAGGACAAGTCCTTTTATATATATAGATTATTTTTTTTAAATAAACGCAGATGTGAAGATATTAAATTATTGGGATATTATTAATAGTTGTTTTTTTTCACACTAAACTTGAACGTTTGAAACGTGTTTTACTATGTATTTTGATTGATAAACTTGAATACGAAAGTTGCATTATATTTTGATTCTAAAATTATATACCTAGTACTGGCTAAACTCGTATCCCTTTTGAAATTACAAAATAGCCTACTAAGAACAATATTAATTCTCATCATTTATTGATTTAATTTTCTGGTTTATTTAGAAGTGTTTAAAATAGTTCCAGGTGCAATGCTGGGCAGGATGCGCGTATTGTGCGTGCTGATCAGTGCGGTGCTGTCGCTCGCTGATAGCAATCAAAACAGGTGAGAACTGTATTTTATTCACTATATTAATAAATGTGTTTAAAATATTTCTTGTTTTTATATGATTGTCATTTTTTTTATATTTAAAACGAAAATATAAAAAAAGTTGTGGGTTCGATCTCACTGGAGGATGATTAATAATTCTTATTTATTAATATTTACATGTCTTCACTCTGGTAGCAAGGCAAAAGCGCGACTTTGAATTCCACCACTCAACACCTAATGTCTCCAAAATTCGGCAAAAAGGACGGTGGAAGGTTCCATCTGCCTATCCTGCAACATGGGGAATATAGCGTGAAGCTGAAACAAAGCAATGAAAGAAGCTTACAATATTTTAAAAAATATATATTCAAATTAATGGGATGATTTGTACCATTTCAGACGCACCAAACTGCCATACATAGCTGATGCTGTCGGCAACAGCCTTCCACCCCCGTCGAGTGTTCCAGCAACTGTTGGTAGTCCAGTAAACTTACTTACCCCAGACCGATATGAATTTTATACCTTTGATGAATCCGGAGAACTTGTTAAAAGATTGATGACATTAGAAGAAATACAAGCTATTGTTGCCGCAGGTGAAGAAGCAGATGGTCTAGTTACATTTGCAAATGATAACGCGCCTACTATAGCATTTAATTTTAGCCAACCTTCACACACAAAAGTGCATAGTGTAGTTACTAACGTAAAAAATGTTTTAAAAGCACAAATGGAGGCTCATAAAAGTAAACCCATTGCAACACCTACGTTTGATACTCCTGACGTATCTGATACTTGGAGTTTGATATTACCTTCTATATTTGGAAACACTGGAGCTGATATAGTCCCTGATAGAATATCTGGTTCATTTATAACACCTGAAACAGAAACTATTGAAATCGATAATTTAAGTACAAGTTACAAAACTACAGAGAGTAAAGAAAGTAATGAAATACCAAATCCAGCCTCTGATATAAATGAAAACTTAAAGAAAAATACTGTTACTATTTCATCGACAACGATTTCTTCTACTACGACAACAAGTACATCTACTACAACGAGTGAGAGACCTACAACAACCGCAAAACCTATACCAATTCTAACAAGACGGCCTCTAAGAACAACATTGAAACCGAAATCTACCACAGCTAAACCAGAAATATTATTTGCAACCACTACGAATTCTGTCCTATCAGCTATACCACAAAATAAAACAAATATTGTTACAAATGTCACCTCCTTAAAACCATCGTTAGGTAGTAATAATATAAAAAATACAAATAATTCAAAGACCACATCAACTACAATGAAACCTGTTATATATGAAAAAATCAGCACCTATTCTCCTGTATCTACAACAAAGTATGTTACAGAGCGAACAAAAATAACTTTCAATAACCATAATATTTTAAACACTAATGATTCTGTTACTCCAAGCAATGCGACATATACCTCAACTACTAGCGCTACCATTTTAAATAAAGATTATGAGAAAATCAATTCGACAACCATAACCACCCAATCAATTTCACCATCTACGTCTATATCTCCTATTCAATTAAACAAAAAAGATGAAGACAAGCATGATCATATATTATTTGATAATTTAGAAGATATTGAAAGTCAAACTTCAATACCATTATTTGACGTCGCTCAAAGTATAAGCCAAATAGCCTCAGATCTCGGAAGCAATTTCGTTCCTCTGCCCACATCTGATACTGTATTAGATGTTACAAAACCTAATACCATGGATATTGAAAGTAAAGAAAATGTAGAAATGGATATTCCCACGGAACCAGTTACCGAAAATAAAATTATAGAAAACAAAACCGTTGCTCTAGATAATTTTATAAAAATTTCAACTTTCGATCCTCATGGTGAAATAAGCCATATTGAAATAGGATCGTCTAGCCCTGATTCAATGGTATCTGAATTAAAGGAAGAAGAAAATGGACAAACCACTTTAGCTTCTGTTTTATATTCCTCTGATTTGATAACTACTACGAGCTCGAGCATAATAGATCCTATTTTAACCGTATCAATGGACGATCTACTATCACAAGTTGTATACGAAAATCCAGAACCCACATCCGTTATATTATCTGAAAACAATACAAAAGTTGATACGATAGATGAAAATGAAACAACTGAGTCAAAAATTATAGATGAAAATATTGATCAAGGCACTACTACATTAAATACTCCTGTATCACAATCAGATTTTGTAACTGAAATAGCAATTATCAAAAAAGAAATTAATTCAACAAATAAAACTGTCAAAAACGAATCTATAGATAATATTAAAAATATCGATGAAGACATACTGAAACCTACATTGAATAGTTTAATTGTTGTACAATCTAGTACAGTCTCTGTATTAAGAAAAAATGAGAGTGAATATAAAAAATTAAGTGAAAATGAAAGTAATAATCTAAACGAATTACAAGAAAAGAAAAGAGTTGTAGACAATAAAAATTATTCGGCATCACTTACACCAAGTATTCCGGAAGAAATTGATATAACATCAACTACTCCTACAGCCGTTTTATTTGATAAAAAATACATTACTTCCTCAAACTCAGTAAACAATAATATCATTCAAAAAATTAAACTAGGTATTAAGCCGCAAGATTTGCCAAAACACGAAGATTTCAAAAAGAAAATACAGAAAGTAAACATTGACGACAAAGAATTGAGTAATGAAAGAAATAGCTCATGGAAACTTATACCGACCGTTCCGCCGCCTAAAATTAATGAAGTGATGAAAGACAAACATAAGGTAGAAGGATTTTATATACCTGAAAGTAACGACAAAGATATTGTATTGGAATTTCCTAAAGAAAATCAAGGACTGGGAGTCACAACCAAAAATTTAGGTGAAGATATTCTACAATTTACGGAACTTTGCAATGAACTGGCTTTCAAGTACTGGCAGATGCTGTCAGAGAATATTGATAATAAACGTAGTATAGTTTTTTCACCTTATTCTATAACGTCTACATTAGCAATGATGTTTATGGGTGCTAGAGGTGGTACCTCCGGAGAAATGAATGAAATTCTTAAATTAGATGATATGGTCACTTTTAATCCACATTTCACTTTAAAAAATATATCAGATTCAATAGAAACTACTTTTGCGTCTGGTGTTGCAGTTTCGGCTTTTATTAGAGAACTGTTCAGTGAAAGACATAAGGGCAAAATTTTGACTTTTTATAAAGAAAGAGCTCAGCATTTTTATAACGGCCATGTTGAAGAAATAAATTTTGAACTGATTAGCGATATCATAAGAAGAAGAACAAATTTACTCGTTAAAAGATATACATGGGGCAAAATAGTGGAGTATATAAAAAGTAATAGCATAACAATGAGCCCTCCCCTCGCTTCGTTTTCTGCCAACATTTTTCAGGTGAGCATTTTATTTTTATTTTTATTTTAACTAAATATTCATAAATATCGTTTTTCTGTCTTTTTAAAACATAGCTATAAATAAATAGCGAAACCTTATATTATGGCATAGTATAATATTAGATATTAAAACCAAGTAATTCTCAAAATCTTTAACATAAAACGAAAATCTTTAACATAAAGCTTCACGCTGTATCCCGCACTGGGATAGAGAGGGAAGCTGATTTATTTTTTTTAATTTACATAAACAAATGTGGGAGTCATTTAATTTTCTAATTTCAGACTGACTGCACCGGTTCATCGACAGAAGGAAGAGACGGAGAAATATATTTTGTCGTGTCCCCTAGCGTTCGACAAAGACGTCTGGTTCCAGTTCCTGCTGTTGTATATAAAAGTAATTTTTTGGCTGGCTACGATCCGAATTTAGATGCCACTGCTGCTGCTTTAGGAAACACAAATTCAATAATTAGTACGCTTTTCCTAATGCCGGGCCAACAAGGAAATGTTGTTCATGCTGACGACTTAGAAAAACTCGAAGAACGTCTTTTAAATTCTAGCCAAAGTACGGTACTATGGAACGGCTTACTACGTACATTACTACCAAGAATAGGTTTAGAGTTACAAATTCCAAGATTCTCTCATAAGTCTGTTTTCAATGTTTCCTCAACTTTAAGAAAGATGGGTCTAAAAGAATTGTTTGACGCAAATAATGCAGATTTAGGAGGACTGAATGGGCCTTCAAAAGATCTTTATTTATCAGATATAGTACAAATGACGACATTTGCAACTTGCGGTGAAGGGGTTATTGGGGAACAACATCACATAGAAGAGTATCCAAATGTGTCAGATTCGTTATACAACCACAGGGAGTCAAGATGGCTTACCGGTTGGGACGAGCTTCAAGATTACCAACGTGCTTTCCATGACCCTTATGATGTAAGTGACGTTATGCACTTACCGCTACACCTTCGACCAAGACAAGCACGACTGCCTGCTAGAAATTCCCAACAAGCTCGTTTAAAGTTTGATCGACCTTTCCTTTTCTTCGTAAGACATAATCCATCTGGCATGATCTTGTATGTTGGACGATACAATCCAAGGCTTTTGCCCTGAACTATTAAGAAAGACTGTTAGCTTAGTTTAAAGTACTTATTCCTTAAAGGAAGTGATGGTATACTGGCGCGTGTGATATATGTGTATGTTTGTCAATGAATTAGCGTTTACGTGACAGTATTACTCGTTAGTTTATTGGTATGGAGGTAGCTCGGTGCAATGGTGTGTAATACCTCTGTACTAATTCTAAATGAAATGTGTGTAGTTATAATCGGAAAGTAAGTGACGAATATTGTAATTAGTAGTACTTTTAAATAACTCATTCCATTTCATTGTCATTATCGTTAATATAATTAGTAGTTAATATGATGATTTGAGAATAAATTAAAATATACGAAAATGACAAGGTATTTCAATTTATTTAAAGAATTCTCCACATTCTTCATAGAACTCTTTCCATTCTAAGCATTCTTGCGAGTTTACCACCTTCGGGCAGTTCTGAAAATATGTATACGAAAATTATCAAAAAAAAACATTGTAAACAATTCATATAAATATGTTCACCGGTAGGCTTACCAACATTATATTTATTCTGATACACATTTGATAATCAAAGAAATTACAAACAGTTATTGGCACCTCCATGCGATACCTATCCCGACAGGCCGCTTTGGACACAGTCATTGCATTACTAAATTCGGGATTTAATGCAACCCACTTATCAAGATGGGTAAAATATTTATCATTATTAACAATGTCTTCTGTATCTAGTATTCCATATTTGTCTAAAATACACCTCCAGTGACTGCACTGAAAATATTTTATAGTTCAATTATTTTATTTTAGATTTTAAAACAATATGGCATGTCATCTATTAAGTATTAAATGTTTTTTTAGTTATATAAAATGAAATAAAAATTAAATCAGTTTTATACTGCATCCCGCACACTGGGTAGCCAGAGGGAATCTAATGTTAAGACATTTCTTTTTGCCAGTTTTGGTGGCATTGCGTGTTGAGTGGCGGACCTCAACGCCGCGCTTTGCCTGGACACCAGAACGAAGAAACGTAAATTTAAATAAACATTTCATTTCCTCGAGTGTGGATCGAACCCACAATCAGTGGCGTCTACATATTAAATTATATTAGAGTTATTATATAAAAATATCAATTACTATATTAACTATTTCACGCTGCAAAGTAGTTACATCGTGTTCTTTATCAATTGACATCACTGCAAAAAGGGCACCACACTCCCTCGCTATCATCCGATTGAAGAATGGTGGAAAGATACAACAACGCCTATCCTATAATAAAAAAATATATTTTATAAGCTTTCAAAGAATATAAGTAATTCAAGTTTTAATAGTCTTTTTAATTATATACATATTTATATTTTATATTATTTTATAACACTCACCATTAGTTCGAAAGTGCCATAACATTTTTCGGGTTTCACTTTTCGTTCAAATTGTGCAATAACCTATATTAATAAGCAAAGTGAAAAACAGAACATATTTTTAAATACGATGATAATATAAGTACTTACAATACATAAATTCATACAAATTATGAAAATCTTTCGTCGGCACATGTTTTCACTCCACAAACAATACTAAATGATTTCTTTTTAATGTTTTAATGTGGCTATAAGATGCATAATGTTTAAAAACATTGAAGTTAGTTTAAATATGTAATTTAAGATAGTTTTGTGTAGTATGATGCTACCAGGTAGACGTTTTACCTTTGTATAGACACAACAACTGAAAGAACAATGAAATGTTATGGCAGGAATAATAAAGTTTGATTAAACAAAACTGAATGGTAAATAGATTTTACTTTCTGAACGTATATTAAAAATAGTAAGAATTTTTTTTAATTTTAAATAAAAGTTGTAAAAATAAGCATTTATCAATATGTATAATATTTCTTTATTTTTTATTTACAAACAATTTCATGTTGTCATTTTCTTAAAATTATATGTGTGTTAAACATTTACATCATAAAGGTATCGTAACAGTGAAACAATTAATTAAAGTAAGGTTTACACTCTTCAATATGCTCTTTCACTTTTTTGCAGTCATCTGTATCTTCCCATTTTGGACAATTCTGAAAGATAAAATTGTTTATAGAAATTAAATTAAGTATTCCTATTGTGAACATAATTTATGATGTTTTTTTTAAATATATGATCATATACTTTCTACATTCGTAGCGTAGTGGTATGGCGTTTAAACAATTGTTTTAAGTTCAATCCTAACTGGGTTAAATAAATTATTTGAATTCCGTTGACGATTACTTTATGGGGGAACCAAGAAAGAAGATTATTTTATTGTTTTAAAAGTAGTATGTAATCAAAAATATATATAGTGCTATTACTTAAAAGATGATTTAAAACTAACCATAAACATCGTAGAACCAACGCAGAAGATCATTTTAGTAGCTTCACATAGTTCCGGTGGTCCAGGAAGGTCTCCTTTAACACATCTGTCGATAGCTACATCCGCAGCGTCTTTGAAATCTCCATTGGCGTCCCCCCATTTCTGCATAAACGCTGTGACGGCATCTTTGTCTATGGTGGTGTCATCTTTCATAAGGTTATTTATTTGTAGTAAACATATTTGTTTATCGCACTGTAATATATCAGACAAGTAATGAGTCCAGGATAGTCGTGACGCGGGGTCACAAGCGTGTCACTGTAAAGTTCATTTCTTCGCTCGGGTGTCAAGGCAACGCGCGGCGTAGAGTTCAAAATGGGAAACGGAAGTGTTTTAATGGGAACGGAGTGTCTTAACTCTAGGTTTCCAGGTGCTTTTGCCCGATCCGCTATACGAGAGAACATGTTCTAAATCTTTGTATAGATGTCATGTTGCTTATTAGTAGAGAGTTTCAACAGTTTACTTGCAAGCAATGCTTTTAAAAAGAGGGTAAATTTTGTCAAATTTTATGGGGGCAATATTAAAAAGTATGGAATATTCTATTACATACTATAATTAACGTATTATAATTTACTTACGTCGGGTGGTCCACGGTGGTGGAAACTACCATCTTCTTCTGAAGGTTTTTCGATTCCACATTCTTTGAAATCTTCCTCTTTGAACACTTTTGGAAACTTACAGCATTCTTTAGGATTTTTCTGCTAAAATTAAGAGGGAGCTATTTATTTATATTATATTTTTGTGTATATATATCATTAAACAGGTTTTATGTCTCTAAAAGTAGCGACTCCTTTTTCTGAAATTAATTCGGTAAATACGTCATACACATATACATACGTCATACACATATATATACGTATCATATACTTATTTTTTTATTTACATTGAAAAACATTTTTGAATTTTTCTTGTTTTTATTACAGCGGTATTTATGTTTTCGAATAAAGAATTAAAAAATCTATAAAACTCAAGAACCATAGAGACATTAAAGTTTATTGTACTATTTCGTACTTATCGTCAATAATAATTTTATTATACACTCGAATATTTGTAATATCATGCAATACTTAAATTTATTTTGTTAAATTAAAAATAAAGGAAAACTCTATAAAGAAATAAGAAAAAAGGCTATACCAATCCTGCAGGAGGACCCCTACATTGTGGAGGTGGAGGCTCTGCTGTCACTATCTGAAACACCACATTTGTCAATGGCAATATTTTGAAATTAATTTATCTTCTCCATACCTGCCAATAAAATAATATAGAATAATAATAATAATATGTTTTAAAAAAAATACATATCCTCACCTGAAAGATAAGCAAACAGAAAACAACAGTTTGATGCATGGTGGACCCACTGTGACAGTACCAGCAAAGGCCTAGGTTTTATACTCAGGCAATTATGACAGTCTATTGTGTTCTACGGGAAACTACCAAGGTGTCACACAACATAGACTATGCCATTTGCAGATATGATTTAGAATATATTTTTATGAAGAGGTTTACAAATTCACCAATTGAATATATAGGATATAGCTGTTGTAAATTTAAATGACGTATCTTATTTATTCTTTGACCATCAATTGAGGTCTATTATAGTGTATTTTGGCATCTTTTATTCAGGTACATATGATTTAAATTTAAGTATAATTTCAATGTTTGTTTAATTTTGCATTTACGTACTTTTATATACAAAAGGCTCTAAAACTGTTTATTACACTTACAATGATGTATGTAACCTGTGTGTGATATTTGCTACTTTGTATAAACTAAAATTTTTATCTAAATAGAGCAGCAGGAATTCGTTCGATTCCCTTTCGGGGGAATAAAATATTATTTTTCATAGCTTGTCTTGGTAACGCTGGGTTTCGCCACTCAATACGCAATGCCTTTTAAAATTCGGCGGAAAATAAGAAAAGGAAGTGTCTTACAGCTAGGTTCCCAGGTTCCTATATGTCTCCCTACTATGTGTGGTATACAACGTAAACCTATAAAAATCATGAAATAATGTTTTACATTGGGCCAACATTTTATTTAGCTTGACGATTACAAACATAAAAGACCAGGACTAAATGTAACCAATTATTTTCGGTTAATTATATACATTTCTCACTTCCGATTACCCTTATTACCTACTGCTAATGATGCAATGTATTACACGTAATGCTTATACGTTTAAAATTGTGCTCACATTATTGTACAGGTGTAAATAAGTGGTGCTTACGTAGGTAAGTTAGATACTAAATTGCAGGTTTATATTTTAAATAAGTGAATTTGAGGCCATTCGAGCTACAGGGGCAGAAGAGCGTGTAAACGCAGGTTGTAGGTTGGTTTCTCGTTCGAGAAAAGAAATATTTATTTAAATTTATGTTTTCATTTCTTCGCTCTGGTGTCGATGCAAATCGCGGCGTTGAGCTCAGTCACTAAGACACTCAAAAAGTTCAGCAGAAAGTGGGGAACAGAGCGTCTTAACACTAGGTTCCCTATGCCCCTATGCCTACCCTGAAAAGGCGAGATACAGTGTGAAAGAATTTATAATTTTAGTTCATTCATACAAAACTTAACTCTTGGCGGATAATTAAATAACACACAATTATGTCGAAAATTATTGATAATGCTAAATTATACGTACGTACGTATTTAGTATAAAATGAACAATTGCTTTTTAATGTGAACACTGTGTAATAAGCATGTAATGAGCGTCGGATGTCCTCAAGGCGTCATGGCAGCTGGTTCATGGTTACAAGTCTTGGACTACTTGACCCTCACTGACAATAAGTACTATTGATGTTAATATATTATTCTCTTCATAATTCTAACTTTCATAAATATACCAGTTTAGCTTCAGAAGCAGAGGGAACCTGAGTGTTAAGATACTGTGTTCCTAATAAACCACTTCCGTTCAACACTCTCCGTCTAATTCTCGAGGAATTGGGTGTTGAGTTGCGGAATTCAATGCTGCTTCAAGTCTTGTTACCAGGGCGAGGTAATTAAAATATTAAGTACTGCATTCCTCCAAGTGTGAATCGAATCCACAACCGTCACTTTTACACAACCTTGTGGCACCGGAGTAAGACGGCCACAATCTCATATCTTTAGTATATTTTTTATCCCTTATTAGCATTAACCTGCAGCTTTGCCCGCAGGGTCAAATAGAACTAGCTAAATTACATAAAAACAATTAATGCAAAGTGGTTGTGAGTGGTTGAGTTTNTATAAAAATCATGAAATAATGTTTTACATTGGGCCAACATTTTATTTAGCTTGACGATTACAAACATAAAAGACCAGGACTAAATGTAACCAATTATTTTCGGTTAATTATATACATTTCTCACTTCCGATTACCCTTATTACCTACTGCTAATGATGCAATGTATTACACGTAATGCTTATACGTTTAAAATTGTGCTCACATTATTGTACAGGTGTAAATAAGCGGTGCTTACGTAGGTTAGTTAGATACTAAATTGCAGGTTTATATTTTAAATAAGTGAATTTGAGGCCGTCCGAGGTGCAGTGGCAGAAGAGCGTGTAAACGCGACAGGTTGTGGGTTCGATTTAAGGAAAAAAAAAATTTAAATATATATTTTCATTAATTCGCTCTGGTGTTGATGCAAATCGCGGCGTTGAGTTGCGACACTTAATACGCAATGCCTCGGACAAATTCGGCTAAAAGTGGGGGGTCTTAACACTAGGTTTCCTTTGCATACCCTGAACAGGCGAGATACAGTATGAGTGAATGTATAATTGAAAAACTGACAATCCTGAAATTGTTACGGAAATCGTGGTGGGTAGTTTTTTTATATAACACATAATTATGTCCAAAATTATTGGTATTTCTAAATTATACGTACGTATTTAGTATAAAATGGACAATTGCTTTTTAATGTGAACACTGTGTAATAAGCATGTAATGAGCGTCGGATATCCTCAAGGCGTCATGGCAGCTGGTTCATGGTTACAAGTCTTGGACTACTTGACCCTCACTGACAGTAAGTACTATTGATGTTAATATATTATTCTCTTCATAATTCTAACTTTCATAAATATACCAGTTTAGCTTCAGAAGCAGAGGGAACCTGAGTGTTAAGATACTGTGTTCCTAATAAACCACTTCCGTTCAACACTCTCCGTCTAATTCTCGAGGAATTGGGTGTTGAGTTGCGGAATTCAATGCTGCTTCAAGTCTTGTTACCAGGGCGAGGTAATTAAAATATTAAGTACTGCATTCCTCCAAGTGTGAATCGAATCCACAACCGTCACTTTTACACAACCTTGTGGCACCGGAGTAAGACGGCCACAATCTCATATCTTTAGTATATTTTTTATCCCTTATTAGCATTAACCTGCAGCTTTGCCCGCAGGGTCAAATAGAACTAGCTAAATTACATAAAAACAATTAATGCAAAGTGGTTGTGAGTGGTTGAGTTTTGCTACTCGTAATACTAGGTTTCTTCTGCCTACTCTGCTGTGTGCGGGATACAGTGTGAAGCTGTTTTTTTTTAATATAGCCTATAGCTTTCCTCAATAAATAGACTATCCAACAGAAAAATACTTTTTCAATTCGAACCAGTAATTCCTGAGATTATCATGTTAAACCAAACAAACTTCTCAGCATAAAATAAAGAGATTGATTTTACTTCTAATATGCACATTGCTAATGTTCTAAATATTCTAAATGGTCTAATAATTTAGAAAATGGGTATAATTATGAAATGTATTAAGATATTATTTCACATACTCGTAGGTATATAGGTATATACATAACTACCATAACCATACTATACTATACACATAACTATACACATAACACTAACCATACTATACACATAACTTTTTTGCGTTTATGATTGATTGCTTACTTCTTGTTTATTTGATAGATTGCTCGAGCCAACAATGGATACTTGTTGGCACAAGGATGTAAGCATTTAGGTATATTAAAAATGAAAGAATTTTATCATAGTTTAATAAAAATTAATAAATAATTAGATGAGGAAATTTTTGTAGTAGTTTATTTGTATCCTTTTTTTCTTTACATATTGTAGATTTCCTTTCCTTTTTTGCATTTAAATTATTTGTTGTTCTTTTGATAAATGTATGGAGACATTGGATTGGTTTGTTTAAAAAAAAATTGTGCGTATAAAATAAAATTAAATAGCTATAGTATACAATGTATATTATTTAATTTTATACAATGATTTACGACTAGAATTAGTTTTTACAGTATATAATTTGGTAAACGGATTGCAAATCATAGATTTTCTTACTAAATTGGCCTATAAAAAATTAATTTGTTAACTTTTTCTTTATTGATGTAGCAATAACATTTTATTGTAATATGTTGAATTCAGCAATTCCACGCATCTTTTGGACATTTCTGAAACACACATTGTAAATAATTTAATTTTGTTTCTAATTTTAAATACATTCTTCATAAATTTATACTATTCTGTTACCTTCAGCATAGCGATGCCAGTACAAGTAAAAACATCGTAGGCCTTACAAGGGTTATCTAGATATTGCCTCAGGTCTCTGTCTACACAGTCCTTAATGGCCTTCTCTACAGCATCCTCCCATCCCTTATGTCCCTCTACCCACTGCCTCAGATGCGCTCTGTACGCCTCTTTGTTTAGTGTTTGTTTTTCAATGAGAAAACCTGACTTTTCAAATACGCATTGGACTTCGTTGCACTGAAATTATAAGCGAAACTTGTCATTATATCCTTAGTATAATCTTAATTGATATAGAACTTTCATTATAATATGAAGATAAATATTAATGTTACCACATATTTTATTATTTCAATTAGCAAAGATAAAGATTCATACAGAAAAATTGTCTTAACACTAGGTTCCCTTTGTCTACCCTACTGAGTGCGGGATAGAACGTGAAGCTGTTAAAAAAACTTTTGATTTAGGCGAATTTGTGAATATTTTAATTATTCTACTTAATAGAAATCGAAAGTCCTCGCGTGGGAATCGAATACGCACTTACAGTTGGCCATTTGCCATTGCCTGATAGCCAAATATTGAATTTTTTAACTTTTAAATCTTAATGTGTCTTAGGGGCAATTTTGAAAGTTTTGTCAAATTAATTGAATTTTATAAAGTTAAGGGTTTAGTTTTATGGGTAGCTGTAGCGGTTTATGTTTACGGCGACGAGAGTCCAGTGACTCAAGTTCAAGAATAGTTAAGCTGACGAAATTTCCTAGTAATTTAATTTTGTTTGACCATATCATGTTAAATTGTATATTATGTGCATTATATTATTATAATGTATTTAAATATGAAAATGTAAATTAAGACAAATAATTAAATTAAAAAATATATAAAGTAGTTGTGTTTCATCAAAGTAAACAATAAGTTTTACCATTACATATATATAAATATTAATTTATTAAAAAATATATATGGTTAAAGCAAATAAAATATTTGTTTACAGATTTTCTTATAACAGGATTTTTTTGACAAAAAATATATGTGGAAAATAAAATATTTAATTGTTAAGATTGTCAATTTTCTTAACTATTTTAATGATTAATAGATAATATTTTTTTAGAATAAAAAATATATCTATACTTACGGGGCCAGGTAATCGTGGGTTAGAACACTCAGAGAGTGGTCCGACGTCTCCCATTTCTGGGATGTCGCAACATGCTGAAATGGGCTTCTGTGAACATTTAGAAACAATATTGCAAATTATATATGTAACATCTAATTGTCTATTCAACGGGATCATAACAAGAGAAGGATTCCATTTTTTCATTGTTTTAAGTGAAATGGAATTTGAATTCGCACTCACTGTGTTATTATTAAAAACCATACAAGATAAATAAAACACTTGTATATAAGCTGTTTTTTATAACACATTTTTTTATAATGAATTTCCAATTTATTGTATATTGATAACAAAAGCAAAATGTAAGTGTTTTTCTTATCTGCAACAATGTTGACACGCTAAAGATTTTATAAACATAAATAAGTATTATTTATTTTCCGTATCAAACAAGGGTGGCGTTGAACTCCGCCACTCAACACGCAATATCTCGAAAATTAGGCGGAAAGTGGGGAACGGAGCCTCATAATCCTAGGTTCTCTCCGCCTGTCTTTGTTTAGAGATAAAGTCAAATAAATCCTTCAAAATATGAAGTAAATGCTCCATTTTGAACGACAGATATTTACCACCGGTTCACTAAGGTTAACTGAAAAGAACTAGCCCTACAAATATAGATAAAATAATATTATTTGTATAAATGTTAACATCTTACCAAAGTTGCCCCTCTATATCGTTCTGATAAAAAATCATTTGCATTCACCACCTAGAAAATATAAAAAAAATATTTATTAAAGTGATATTACTTCAAAATGAGATCGTGAGCTTAAAATTTTAATTAACAAAAAGATAAAGACCTATTATTTTAAATTTAAGATTTAGTTTCTATAATAATGAATTAAGCTCGATATCGCAAAAGGATGTGCCTTGTTTGTATGTGCAGCACACTTTTTCCAACAAATATTTTATAATAACGAAAATCCGTTTGAATGGGACTCGAACACCCGACCATTCAGACTGGAATGCAATACCAATATCTATCTAGTGTATTAAAAATATATATATATAAATAAAAAATCAATTAAAACACCTTTAGCAGTACAAATGTACTTACCAAAATAAATATAGCGACCAATGGGATTCGAAGCATTTTCTTCGCTTGTCCTATTTAAACAAAGGGGTAAAGGGTATAGCGCGGTCTTTGCAAATAAACAGAAAAAAATATATCTGCACAATTATATTCATATATAACGAGATTGTTTGTAAACAACTGTATCTCCAAGTCAGAGGTCGCAGAAAGGTACACAGATTAAGAAGTTTCATAGAGATTCTTCAATAATATAAAAAATAAAATATTTATTTTGATAATTATGTTTTTTGGCTAATAATAAAATACAATTAATAAAAAGATACATAATCTTTTTTTATTAATTGTATTTCGAAATACAGAAATATACAGTTTTTATGTTGGTATGTTTCTTATTTATCTAATATTTATAATACCTATTGTATGTGATTTTCTAATTAAATTTACAATTAATTTAAAAAAGAAATAAAATATAATTCAAAAAAGGTTAAATGTAAATGCCAGTCCTATACCATTATACATGTTTTTTTTACTCTATGACGCGAGGACCAATATAATGTGACGCGAATAAATTTCATATGAAACGACTTTTATAAATAAGTTTCACATAAGTGATTAATGTTTATTGAGAATTGTTATTAATATCAATTCTTGGATTGAGCATTAAAATTAATATTTTTTGTCCTAGTTTTTTTTTGACCTAGCTTTACGCTGATAGCCGCACAAAGCAGAGTAGGCAGAGGGACATTTCCTTCCCATCAATATATTTATCCTACTTTCCACCAATTCTGTAGGTATTGCATTTTGAGTCGCGGAACTCAACGCCGCGTTTTTCCTCGTCACTAGAACGAAGAAATGAAGATGATAAAATATTTCATTTCATCGAGTGCAGTTTTCAAGCACTTTGGATCTGTTATGCACAAATCTGGAGTGAAACTTCCTGGACGCCCAAAGAAGCGCTGGTTTGATGCCACGATGTAAGACATTAGAGCCAATAGACTTATCACCGAGGATCCTAAAGACCATGCTAGTAGATTTAGCAGGTGCACCTTGGCCACAAACGCCCGGATATGGAAATGCCAGGAAGAAGAAGACGTAATTCAAAGGATGTCTTGTTATCAAACCAAGGAAATAAAATAATTAATTTTTCCGAGTTGGACTCGAACCCACCACCGTCGCGTTACATTCAGACGCTGTACCTTCGCGCTACAACGGGTTCTATCTACTAGTAATCATTATAAAATGCATTAACAAGATAGAACGTTACGAGTTCATTGGTTTGTATCGTATTTGTCTGGATACAATCCATTAACGTGTATATGGCTTTTAAGCACAATGTATTTGATTTCTTACAGTAGGTATATAAGAAAAAGAAACGTGTGCCCTTTAATTCTTTTTATATTTAAATTATATTAATATACTAAAAATATTTATTTAATATATTATTAGGATCTTATTAATATCCGATTTTACTAATAATTATCGTATTAGTAAAATTAGGTACTAACCAATTTGTCAAATTCTGCAAGTTTCCCATAAATTTTAAATGGTACGATTAAACTAGATTAGGTTAGTAATTACAGAATTTGAAAAGTTTTATAAACTCGTCTAGAAAATTAGTTTGAAAAATAAGTTAAAGGGAATATGTGAGAACAAAGTGATATTTAACTATATCAAAATGGTTACGTTCATGGAACTTTTCTAGAGATAATTTCATTATTTTTATATTATTTTATTGTTTTAGATCGTAATAAAAAATACAATATCTATGTATATATAAATAATATATTTGGTATCAATAGATTAAATAGTTGGTAAGCGCCTGATGTAAATAGATAGCAAAATATCATTTTCCGTAAATATGCTCCAAAGTCCAGTACAAAATTTAATTTTATCCTAATTGGAAGGTATAATTGCAGTTTATATTAAATTATGTTTAACGAGGGCCATTATGTGTGGTGATATTAACTGTAATTTCGAAAACAATTATATTCGAAATATTAACAAATATCTTACTTAAATGTTATTATAAGAAGTGGTGCAAAAGAACAGTCTAACTGTAAAGGTTCTGGGTTCGGTGCCTGTCATCCTCGGGATAATGATAATCATTCCGCGAGTGGAGAAAAATTTGCCTCCTTTCAAGGAAAGCGCAGGGTCAAGTTCAGCTACTCAACACGCAATGTCTCATAAATTGGGCGGAGAATAGGGAACGGATTGTCTTAGCATAAGTTTCCTTTTGCCTACCCGGTTTTAAATGCTGAAGCAATTTTTTTTTAATTGATAAAAAACTATAAATAAATTAATTATAACCTTTATAATTAATTATTATAAACTTTTAATGAAAAGTTTTATAATTATTAAAGAATTTATTAGAGAACTTTACTCATTTATCTTTTTATTCATTTATTTGTATTTATTTTTCATTTTTAAATTATCAATCTTACCTATTACTTAATGTGTTTTAAAAATGCATTTTATCTTAGACCAGATTAAACTAAGCTTTAAGCTATAAAAAATGAAATACTGTCTTTTTTTCGTCTAAAAGTAAATTCTCTCTCCAATTCTTTTGATTCTGAAGTAATCTGAATAAACCATAGCTGTAGATACATTCGCGAAACGTTATCGCCTTAACTCGTCGACTTGAATGTAAGCAAAGCGTAAGTGCATTCGCCAAAGCTCTATGGAAGCTCACAAAATCTCTGAACGAAAGTAATATATTTTTAGGTTCCCTTATTCTACGCAAAGTTACCCTGCTTTACCGGTAGAGGATAGAAGACAGGAGGCATACTTTTAGCCACTATTGAGTAGCAAAATTCAACGTTGGTTTCTGGAGTTTGCTGCTTGAATACATGTCCATATATACAAAATGTCAACTAACATCATTATGCAAGTAATATGCAATTATTGTTCTTACAGAAAATAAAAAGCAGAGAGATTAATAATAGATAAAACTTAAAGAGAACAGCAACTACATTTATTTATATTTTTTTCTTCAGCCAAACTAAAAAAATATAATATAGATTTATTTATATTCATTCAAAAGTAATTGTTCTTAACTTTTAAGATTAGACTCAACTCTCGTTGTCTCGAAATCGAGCGAAAGTGGATCGGAGTTCCTGATGTAACATTCTCTTGCTTTTCCCTTTAGAGTAGAAGCGGAGTTCTTTACACTAGGTTCTGTGTAGGGTTCTGTTTCACCTGCTATTTGGGAAATAAGGCTGGAGCGTGAAGCTGCTATTTTTTGAAGCTGCTTTATGAATTGTGCGAAGCAAGTGTTCATCGCATATATTGACACATGTATAGAATTAAAAGCGAATACGAGCGTCGCACGAATCTTACGTTAATCTCCTTCCCACAAAAGTGATGTACTCGAAAATGAGTTGGCTTAACTTACTGTTACTTACTGTTACGTGAACATTTCCTTGCTTTCAATTATGTATATCTTTTATATACCTATTTATAAGCATATTTCGATTTTAATCATTGGCTTATAAGCATCATTTCAATGAAGGGTAACGGACACTGTAATAGTATCCATATAAATTATTATATTTTATATGTGACACAGTTTTAGAGATTGCGCCCTTAGCCTCGATGCGGAGGATTGGGAGGCTCTGGCGCACCTTGGGGGAGGCCTATGTCCAGCAGTGGACACGAATAGGATGATTTGATTGATTAATATTTTTTGCAGGTCAATTACAAATATGATTATAATTATCATACAGATTTAGTATTTTTGTCGTATAGGTACCTGAATAGAATGGAAGAGATTCTATATCGTATTTAATGGTGGAACCTTACATTACATTTAAGCTAACAAAAAAAACTCATATTATTGTTTATCATAAATATATATATATACCTAAATCCTTATACTATTATTGTATTAGTCATAAATACCGAATTTAATAAATAAATAATAATATTTGAGACTGAATTTTATTAATTGAAAACATTCCTCTATATCCGAAGATTTGTTCTAATAGATTCACTTTTTACGTTACGATGTAAAGATCACTTATATTGGGACTTAGGCTTTATGCGCCGTAAAACGAATTACGTAGTACGTAGGCCAAATAGACGGCGAGTGACGCATCACGAACAGATTACACCGTTATTGAGGTACTATAAAATATTATTGACTATAAAATGTGATTATTATAATTTTCCCGCTATCTCTAATATTCTTTTATGAATATTTAATAGAAGATAGGTTAGATTATGAACTTAAAGTAGAATTTTTTTTTTAATTATCGTTTGTATGTTATTGGTACATACCCCTATTTACAAGAGGCTTTTTGTATATATAATTAACGAAAAACCGTAAAGTACTTTATCATATTTCAAAGTCCCTAGCGCTATATATTTAATTATTATTTTAAAGTTATCGAAATTCATGTAAAATAAATGTTAAAGGAGATATGAAATAACTTCAATATATATAGCGCCTCCTTGTTTGCATAGAATTTTGAATTTAGTATCCTGGACCTGTATTTTTTATGTCATCGGTAAACTCTCATCACGCTGAACTACTTTTACTAAGGTGCCGTTTCTTTGTATATTGTAGCTGGTCTATTAGGGTGTACTCCAGATATTCCAGTCTTCAAAATAAATTATAGCCTGTGTTCTTTTCAGGCCTACATTACTAGAAAATGTATTTTTTATCAACATTTAACATAATTCGTAAAACGCCTATTTTTATTGTAAAATATATTTATCCTTTGTTTTACACTGTACGCACATGGTAGGGCAGGCAGAGGGAATAGGGGAACCTTGTCTTCAATACTTCCGTTCCAGACTTGGGGAATGAATATTGTATAAAAAAAAAATATTTGAGTGAAAGATTTTTTTTGTATTTTTTAACCCAATCCCGTAGTCCACGCAAACGTTTTAGAATAAAGAAAATAAATATTAAAATATTTATGAAGAATAAAACATAAATTTAGCTAGCGCTATAATATACTCGTATGTAAAACATAATTTTGCTACGCAGCTCAAATTTATATTCTAGTACGAATAAATTTTAACTGCTTATATTTTATACTAGCAAATTTTTACTTTTAATCTTTAACATATAGTTTATGTATTTATTATATTATTCTTACTTTTAGAAAGGTCTTCTTCAACCTTTAATTCGATTTAAAAATAAATTTTAATCTTGCATATAGCAGAGTAGGAAGAGAAACTAGTGTTAATATATTTCGTTATTAGTTTTCTTTAATTCCAGGCACTGTGTGTTTATAGCGAAACTCAACGCCGCATTATGCGTATCTAGACGTGAAAATTATTTGACCAGTTTACTAAAAAAATATTTAAATACATTTTCATCCCAAAGGAAAGCTGGCTTGTAATAATAAGATTAATTTTCTATAGCTTCACGGTGTATCCCGCAGATATCATGGTACGCGGAGAGAACCTGGGAACCTAATGTTACAAAACATTCTGTTCCCTTTAACACACTTCCGTTCCCCACATTCCGCCAAAGTATGGAAGCATTGCGTATTGAACTCACAACCATTGTGCCCAATGTACCACGACTGATCTCATAAGATTACTTATCTAAATAACGATATAATAACGAACAACTTAGATTTATATTAAACTAAGCATCCCTTAACAAATTTCAAACGGATCAAATAAAACGCCTAACCAAGTAGTTCACTTTATAGCCGAGCTTTTACTGTCTGTCCGTACATTGTGGTCCACGCAACGCAATAGCGGTCCATTAAGAATTTACTGCAATTTAGATCATCAATTTAACAAATCACTTATCCGCTATCCTATTTACATTTTCAGTAGTTAATATTGCTAAATGGATTGCTTATTGGGTTTGTCGAGACTAGTTTATCGTGCGACTGTGCTTGGGTTACCTCAAAGGTGCTTGGGTTACCTCAAAATATTAAGTATCAAGAACATTTTTATATATAGTTTTTTTAATATTGAGGCCTATCGTGCAATAATAGGAGAAAAAGTGGAAAATTTTAATTTTATGTTTTATAGTATTTTATTAAGAACTAGCAGACCCGCGAACTTCGTATCGCCTAACAGTCGATTATTTTTTTTTTTAATATGTATTCTGCTATTCTACTTATTATATATTTTTTTTTACTTATTCTAAATTCAGTTTCATTTTCATTGTAGTACTTTATGGTACACGTTATTTTTTGTTTGGTTATCTGGCGCGTAAACAAACAGAGCAGATGGTTTTCCAACACGGGAACAGGCAACATACAACAGACCATGCGAGAAACATGAGTTTTCTATATTAATACCACAAACACTTAATAACTGCCCCTGGGATTTGTTTATAGTCATTGCGAAAGCAAGCCGTACTGGAAACTGTAGTCTTTTAAGCTCGAATGGTATGTCAGTCGAATTCATTGGGATGCGGGGTATCGAAACGTCTTCTCCTTTATACTTTCCTTTCAATATGATTGCTTCTATTACGTTATTCATTATTTTTTTATCGCTAATCGTGTGCCGTTACAAAGTTTCGCAACATTATAACTACACATACACGCTTTAATTGAAGATTATGAGTCGGCAATCCCGGCACATCAAGTGAGTTTAAAAATTCCGGTGGATAGTTCACGTAATCATCTTCATTAGTTGCCGTATCAACTGACTTATGTGTCCTTATTTTGCCAGGAATGCCATCTTGAAAATTTAAATTTAATTCATTTACATCAGTGTGTTTGGCAGCCAGTAAAGCTCTTTCGCTCAACCAATCAAATAAATAATTTTCAGCAACATTTGGAAGCACTTTATGAATGAGTTCATCTTTTGATTACGTTAACTCACAAAAACTATCAGGAAAGGTGATGCAGAAAGTCAGCGCATCTATAGGAAGTTTGCCATTACCAATATCTATGAGTTGTTTAGAGAATTTTTTTTTTGATTGTCTCCAGATATATGTCTCATATGTCTCCAGATTAATCATTTGACATGTTTCCACAATTTGGAGGACTTTAAACATGAATTCAGTACATCAGCTTGCATTGAACGTGGAACCACTGGCAATCCTCGTCCTGATAATAAAATCATTGGGCCACTAAATTGATTTTTGTTGGTTTCGTAGATCTTTTGAGTTTCTATCTAAATTCAACTGTCAAAACAAATTAAAGTGTTTAGTAAGTGATATAGTAGATGACATAGCATTACCTGTAATGGCATTTATCATCTTGATTGGGAAATCATAGCCATCTTCACCTTGCGAGAATATAATGGGATATTGCAGTGCATCATATGAGCAATGTGTTTCCTTAATACGTAATCGATTATTTCGACATTGTAAAACAATATCACGTGGCTCCAAATTTTCTCCAATTACAACAATGCCAACTTCAATAGGTGCATTAAAACATTGCACTTATTATTATCATATAATTAGTTAATTGTATTCGTGAAATAAATTTGGTAATTGTTCAACTATTGACTTTTTCACTGAATTGTTATGTGCACAGCGTAGGTTGATTTCTTGTGGAGAATTTTTCATAAAATAAATTTGCTAAAATTTGTAGTCGCTATCTGGCACTGGTAACGAAAACCCTGCTCTATGTTATATATGACCTTGTAACTGTTGAGGGAAAAATGTATTGTAAAAATGCGTATGGGCTGTAATAGTTATGAATAACAACCATACAACTGCAGATACTATGACAAAACTTAAAAATTTGCATTAAATTTTCCCTAAGTGCTTTTGTTGCTCCAAATGAAGTCATTTGAAAGCATTAGCTGTATTGTTGAATATTTTTAAGAAGTGTATGGAGTATGCTCCTATTCCTAAAACCAATGAGTACAATAGCTCTTGTGGTTGAAGTTATGGTATCAATTTCACATTTCCATTGGCTTTATTTTACAATAACAATTTTTAAATTTCAATTTTTAAGATAATATTGACAAACTGAGTTCATAGGTCCAATAGCAACACAGCTGTAGGCACTGCTGGATACTGCTCAATTGATATATTGTAACAAAAAGCAGCTCGATCAAGCACCATTATCAGTCAACTATCGTGCACACGTTCATTGTAATCTTCACGTTCTGGGCGGTACGATTAGATTCTTCTGCCACCACTTCTGCTATCCACCGCCTTATAGAAGGCATATTTAGTAAGCCACAAATACACAACACTTTATTATTTTTATAAAATTGGTGGCTTTTAGATTTAGTAATATAGAGGCACAAAGAGACGTTTACATTTCAAGTGACATTTTACCATAGAAATATTGACAAATATTGACATTAATAGACTGAGATCCCAGGGCCCCCAGACCTACATCATTTTAGCAAAGCTGAAATTTTGATTGAATCGATAGTCTAATATGTAGTTCAGACTGTATGCATACTCTCTAACTTAAAAAACCTTCAGAGATAGTGCCAACTTAAAGCACACTTCCAGTTGCGTTAAAGTAGAAATTCTCGTTTTTATATATGTTTTAAAGTTAAAAATGTATATTTATTATTACCAGACCCTTCACGTGGGCCTGTACTCCTGCCAGACGGGGCAAATTACATTAAACTATCAATCTTAAATTTTAAATATATTATTTAAGGACTATTTCAAGACCCCTCATAAGTAACCAGACCAAACCGATGGCTTAATCAACTTCCCAGAAAGAGATATACCGTTATTTTCGTTACCTCTGAAAGGATCTCATTTTCGAGTTAGTGAGTAAGCATACTGTCTTAACTACATGTAAGACTAAGAGTCCTCAAAATTTCAGCTTTGCTAAAATGACGTCGGT
>JAKRZM010000245.1:71638-84443 GCA_036379175.1 Heliconius cydno galanthus
CCGGGACCCTCAAGTATCTCTATATGAGTATTTTATCACAATTAAATTAGCGGTTTGGCCCTGATTGCGTAAAAGACAGACAGACAGACAGACAGACAGACAGAGTTACTTTCGAATTTATAATATAGGTATGGATTGCTGGGTAGGCAGAGGGAAACTAGTGTTAAAACACTCATTTTCCGTCCAAATTTCGCAACTAGGTGTTGAGTGGTAGAGCTTAACACCGAACTTTCCTAGAGAGAGAAAATGGAAATAGCACAATTAACCGAGTGCGAATCGACCCCCTTCCCTCGACTTCAGAACGAGAAATTTCACTCGAGATTTCCTCGAATGGGGATCGAACCCACAACCTGGTGCGTTTACAGTCACACCCGCACCACGATTGGTCTCAAATAGTATTAATTTTTATATATGTTTCAAATACTATACTTTAAAATAACAATATTTAAATAAGAAACAATATAGAACGTAATATCCTCTAGATCTGTAATAGGCGTTAAAGCCGAGTCGCCACAAATCCTTGAGATAGACACCGATTAATTAAACGAAATGACTTCATACAAACACGAACACATAAAATTGTTACTACAAAAGTACTTAATCAACGTCGTAGTGATGAGAATGTAAGTAAATACACTTAGAAAATATTCTTCTGATAAGATATAAAGAGTTAAATTAAATTTATTTAACGACTAAAATAGCATTATTTTATTTATTTGATGCAAGACAGGTTATCGAAAAGATTTGTTAATAAACTAATTAACAATTAATAAGCTCATTAAATATTTCAAGAGCACAGTGGAATAGCCGCTGATTGCAAATATAATGGTTGTGGGTTCAATTCGCTCTTACCAGTTCTGTTATGTCAAGAGGTGTTATTGCTTGAGTTCAGCCACTCGCTATGACTAAGATGACTAAGATCTGGTCGAAACGTGGAAAATGGTAATGTCTAAAGCTTAATTCTAGATTAGAATATTGGAAATTACAGGAAAATTGGGTACCTGAATGGTGTTTCCACCGAATTCTGGAGGCATTGAGTGTTGAGTGGTGGAACTCAACGACGCGCTTTGACTCAACACCAGAGCGAAGACATAAAAATATTTAATGTTTAATTTCTTCGAGTGGACATGGAACCCGCAACAGCAGAACTACTGGAATCAAATTAAATTATTTACGAAAAAATTATAACATATACAAAAATAAGACAATATTTACGATACTACCCATAAATATTATATACAGGTATGTGTGTAATATGTATATGTTGAAGCTTAGGAAGCGATCCCCTCAGAAATATTTCGTGTTATCTGAAGAATTGGTTTCAAATTGTTTGCGGCAAGTTCCTTTTGATTTGTATGTAGAGGAAATAAGAGAATAATAGAATGGAATTTGATAGGTTTTGTATTTCTTTAAATCTTTCTATATGCGATATAGTATGACGAGTTTAAGGTATTTAGTTAATATGTTGCAGGGATATATACGTTTTTTGTGCATTGATATACTCGTATTTTGTTTCTTTAATCAAAATATGTAGAAATATATATAGAAAAAGAATAAGAGACTTTCGTGGTGCAGCAAATCAGTGTCTGATTTTGAAAGCGATGGCTGGTAAATTCTATCCCCACTAAGAAAATAAATTATTTTCATGTACCCGCACTGTAAGACAAAATGCGCTTATATTCCGCCATTGTACACAGAATTTCCCGAATTTGAACAGAAATCGGAGAAGGAGTGTCTTGGCACTTAGCCTCAAAAATACACAGTAGAGTCTATTGTGTCCAATAATAATTTAAATGTTTTTGTCATTAATATAAGTAATTTTTTTATAAATTAAGCATAATTATATTCATCCTTAGAAAAATCTATTCTCAATAAAGGTAAAACGATATAATTTTATTTTGACTCATCATCTTTACAATTGCGCATAAAAACAAGTTAAGAACTTTTAAAGACGTGTTTATAACTTTGCTCGAGCCACTAAAACTTTGAGAGAGACACGAATTTTTATGCTTACTCAAATTTTATCGCAACAATGACTTTATAAAACATACGAGTATGGCAGCATTGGGTCCTAGTAGTAAATAAATATCGTATGTTATGCATAGGTTCAATTAGCTAATAATGAATTCTATAATAATACGTAATTTAAATTCAACCAAACGATTCTTTATTGTAAAAAAACAACGTAATCGAAACAATAGAACCTATTATTAAAATATTAGTATAAATGGGAGTGCTATAAATAATTAAAATCAAACGAAAGTACACTATATTCATTATAAAACCTTCTGTAAAATGCGGCGTTGAGGTCCGCCACTCAACACGCAATACCTCCAGAATTAAGCGGAAAATGGGAGACGAAAAAGTAGTTAGATTCTCTGTTCGAATTAAAGAGACTTTTTTAATTTGAACAGAGTTTCTTAACACGTGGTCCCCAGGTTCCCTATGCCTATTCTGGAATGATCTAAAAAAAACCTTCCTAAATATTCTAATAAGCATATTATATTAAAAGACGAAAAATAAAGAATAAACATTATAAGAACGTTAAGTGGCCAAAAATCTAAAAGTCAAAATACAATTCGTTTGGAGGAATGCAAAATGTGTTAGTGAGGTGGGCGGCCAGTAGTATATAAGGGTTGCGCTGGGCGGGCGGCGGCATAACACTTGTTGCCCTCTTCGAGCCTGGTCGCTGAAGCTAACATAGCAAGGTAAGAAAGTTTCATTTTTTTTTAAGAAAAATAACTGAGACAAATAAAGTTTATTTTTCGTTCACATTCGTTTTACCATTTAATATGATTACTATTAATAAAACTTTTGCAATATTTTTGTGATTCTATTAAATACAAAATGATATTTTATTATTTTAATGTATTAGATAATGAAATATTTCTTTATATTATTACATATAAAAGTGCAATAAAAAGTTAAATAAAGTTCGTAAGCTGACGTTTAAAGCGTACTACGGCAACTAGTTTAAAGTTGTAGAGCTAGATAATCACGCAATAATTTCTAGTTTTTTTCTCCTTAATAAGTGTTATTAGAAAATTTAAATGGGCAGTTTATTTTCTTAATATAATTTAATATTAATGAAAATGTACTTTTTCATTTGTGTTCGAATATAAATAGATTTACATTTATGTAATTTAAAAACATATTTTATTACAATAAAATGCATTTTATACAGATATTATAAATTTTATATTAAATACGTGTATAACAAAATCATAACCCTCCTTTTTGTTTCGCTGTAGTCGGGTAAATAAGTTATTTGTAAATCACAAGACTTAGAAAAGACAACAAACAAAACAAATTTAATCAAATAATTCAAATCACTAAGGTTCTTCTTCGCTTGTATTTCTGCTCAAGTGTGTTTAATTTTTCATAAATCTTAGTCACTGAAGAACTTTTAATAATTCACCAAAAGAAGCCAAATGGAACAATAAAATATAAATGTTTACTTTAGAAGACGGACGTTTTCAATCTAAGCATTTGCCAACTTTGTGATCTAACAAGTAAAGTTAAACAGGAAGTCATTTCTTGTAAATTCATTAATATATTTAAATAAATTTTCTTAATTTAATAGCTATATAGCTATAAAATAATATAAAGTAGGTTCAAGAGGCAAAGTGTGGCGTTAAGTTCCGCCAATAAATCCAGTATTCGGCGGAAAGTGGAGAACGAAAGTGTTTTAATGTGAATGAAGTGTCTTCACTAACCCGCACATGACAGGGTAGGCAGATTCTCTTTGCCTGTCCTGCTATTTGCGGGATACAGCGTGGAAAAAAATCGTTTCATATTAAGATATATCTTGAATTTACTATTAAAACAATTTAATTTAATAATATAGAAAAATATGGTACATCTTGTAGATACATTTGGGACAGAATGATAGATAAATAGGGTGTGAAATAAACTAAATTCAACGCACAACAAATTGATCATCTTCGATTTCTCATACTTTTAGAAATTTATCAAATGCTGACAATGTTGTATCACAAATATTTTTATTATTGTAAAACAAGCTTTGGTTCAAAATAGATTTATTTACTAATTTCAACAATTTTTTAACTAACTTTAATTATTAATGTCATCGTTTTACTTACTTAATAAATATTATTTTCTATTCTCAATTACATTTTTATAGCCTACAAAGAAAAAAATCATAAAACTTAAAGAAATTATCCACAAAAGTAATAATTAAAAATATAAGTTTTATATAAAAAGCATTTAGTTAAACGCAGTAGAGACACTTAAAGAATATTCAATTCATTTAATCTAAGATTAATTTTTATATTAAGCAAGTTTGCGAATCTCGCGAAGGGCACAATTCCGGACCCGCTATTATCGTATTACGTGGCGGCAGTAACCATCAAATTAGGATATTATAATTTGATCTTTCGACCGTTTAATCCTGGAATGTGATGACATGTCATTTTCTAATGTTTTTATATTAATTTTGATGTATGCATAAAACATTTTTAATAAATTGTTCAAATTATCTTATTTTTTTACGGTTGAAAAAATTTATATGTGCAAATTTCAAAATTCTACTATATCACAGATATTAGTCAACTTTTTTTAGCTTCACGCTATACTCCTCTCATAGCAGGGTTGGTAGAAGGAACCTGGGAACCTGTGTTAAGATACTCAGTTCCCAATAAAATTTATCAATTTGATTATCTGAGACACTTTTGGACTCTAGGTTCTCTCTGCCTACCCTAAAATAAGCGGAATACAGCGTCAAGCTGAGCCTAGCTTTTTTTCCGTTATTTCATATTTTACATTGAATTCCTACCCTAGTGCTTGTGTATTCAATAGTGATGAGAATTTATTTTCATAATTATTCCACAGAGTGTAATTTGTAATTACAAATACTGGACAATTAGAAATAATCCAGCTTCGTCACGATGATATATACAATATGTAGGTTAAAATAATTCATTTTGCAGATAAATAAGGATTAAACACCATTTATCTTTTTTGCAATGAAATAGTCCTTGACATGTAGGCGTATGATTACCTTATCAGATAATTATAACAAGAATTTGAAGTATTGACTGTCGCGCATTGGTGCTAAAACAATATAAACATTCATTAACTATGATATGAGACCAGTATAGAACAGTGATTTTATCAAAGGTTATCATAATGTATCTATGCGAAAAATGAGGTAAAATATACAAAGTGTACTGCAAAATTGACTGGTTGTGGGTTCGATCCCCACTCGAAGAAATTAAATATTTACTTAAATTTATACTTTCATTTCTGCGCTCTGGTATCGAGGCAAAAGTGCGGAGTTATGTTCCGCCATTCAACACGCAACACCTGCAGAATTCAGCGGAAAATTTGAAACGGAATATATCTTTGTCACTAGGTTCCCTCTGCCTACCCTGCTGTATGCAGGGAAGCTGATTTAATTTTTAATTTTAGTTAAATTTATATTCTACAGTCAAAATTAGCGGATCTACGAAGTATGAACATAATTATACTTGCTTATTTAATAAAGTGCTTCATGAAATATTTATTATACTGTTTTCATTTTACATCGTCAATAACAGATATTCAATTCGAATATTGAAAACGATTTCTACAAAAAACAGAATTGTCAAAACACAACGGTATAATAAAAACGTAAAATTTAATCCGCTTTATCGTATATTCGTACATACAAATATTTGTCTAAAAAATTGTGAGGCATTTCTTTACTTTTGAAAGAAGAGTATGCTTAAAATATTTAATGCCACGCTACAAACAACAAACGTACGATACCTTTTAATCTTCCAATATTTTAGTAAGTAAATTTAAAAATTTATAATAATTTCTAAACTTAATAAGAAAAGACGTAAAATTGATAAAAAAAAATGTAAAATAAGTAAAGTAATATTATCAATAAAATAATTAATAATTATACTATCACTATTTTATAAAAGCTTTGCAAACGCTAATCTTTGTTAGTGCGAACAGTTTAAGTCAGTAAAGCAGAGTTATTATACGCTTAAGCAAACTTTTACTTGAGTTCTCACTTTTATCATACACTAGCGACCCGCTCGTGACTTTGACCGCTTGTACTATTTAATAAATTATTTTTTCATTTCGAATTACTTTTATGAATTAATAAAGTTAACATTTTAAAGACAGTATCCATACATTGATAGCTAAAGTTTTAAAAATTCAATTAAACACTCATTTTATAGTTTTAATATTATTGCATGCAATTCTTTATATTGACTTAACTTTTTAATGTTTAAACCAATTGATATAAAACAAATATTAAACATTAAGGAAAGTTAGTTAAACTATAATAGTAAAAACTGCGTTTAAATCAGTAAAGCTGTCTCTGAGATTAGCGCGAACAAACGAACAAACAAAAAAATTAAAAATCATTGTTTAAGGTTCTATTACATTAAAAATGCCAGATTAATATATTACTCATATATCTTCCATGTACAGACAGCGATGAGTTACAATTTTATATATAAGTATAGAATACATAAATGTACACACCACATACGCTTGTATACATATAGTACGAGTAATTTTGATTTAATACACCTATACTTCCCATCTTCTTGTTATATTGAATCAAACTATTGAATATGGTGATAACGAAGACAGATGAATTTGACAAATTGACAGAAAGTATGAAGGTGGCATAACATATATATCATTCTAGATAATATATCACATTATATACATATATATCTTTATGTACATATATATCATTCTATGTGAAATATTAATAGATAGTTTTTCTTACACGCCCTCGTGTCCTAGTTAAGTTTGTATTGATTATGTTGTGATTGATTGGTTTCTTGATTTAGTGTTTGACCCGTAGTGTCACTGTAGTGTAGGGATGTTTCTTTTGTCTTGCTTGTGTTGGTTTATTTTAACCCAAATTTAAGGGTTGGTGAATTTTGAAAGTAAATGATTTTAAGTAACATCCCAAATACGCAATAAGTCTAAAATCTTATATTAAATTTCTTACCTTAATTTTAGGCCCCGCGGTGGTTAGGGAGTAGAGACCAGCGGCTGTGTGCGAGAGTGTCTTAACATTCGTAATATACCACTTGCAGGTTTGAAGTTAAAGAAAAATAATTTTTAGTTAAACACACTCCAATTAATAAAAATGAAGGAATACTTATTAGATTATATTAGTATTAGATTATTCACAATATTAATATTGTCCATAATTAATATTTAAATATTAACAACAAATTAAAATATCTCCAAAGCTTTATAATTTATGATACCCAAATTAATACACTGATCGAAAATTTTATTATATTTCACACCTTAAATCTTAGAGATACTGCAATAGGCTTGAAATCATGACGTAGGTACATTTTCCGCAACTAAATAAAATAAACGTGTATTTTCCAAGAGAACATTTTAGCATATTCGAATGATGATACTTCTTAATATCAACATTTTATACTAAAAGTATATTTCACGAAAAATACTATAATATAATAAATCTTCCATACTATAATAAAAAAAAATATAACATTCAGAATTCGTTTACGTTTAAGTTAATTATGCGTAATCATCCCCTGTAAGCGTAAATGAGACTTTTAAGTTAAATTTGCTAACATATGTAACTGGAGGCTTAACTTAGATATAAATCTAATGTGCTACATTTCATTTGGGTTTATAGTCTCATATAAAATTACTGTAGATTCTTTATAAAAATACATTTCGTTTTACGAGACTATCGTAGAACAGTTGTTCACGTCGCCTTTGCAGTAAAATGATTGAAAAAGTGACGGTTGTAGGTTCAATTTCCATTCAGCGGAATCAGTTATTTTCGTTTCATAGTTTTTGGTAACAATACAAGACCAATTTCCATTCAATATCTCGAAAATTACGCGGAAATTGGGGGACCGACTGCCTTAAAACAAGGTTTTCTCTATCTATCGAACTACGAGTATATGCAGAATACAGACTAAATATAGTCAAATAAACAGAAAAAAGATATAAGAAATCGTTTCATTTCTTAAATTGACTTGGTTATAGTTTAATTTATTGTCACCTTCACGCATTTGTTGTATGATGCGGAGGAGTGAAATGTCACTTGGTTTTACACTTTTCTCTTATTTCAGATATTATAAATGTTAGGTCAAAACCTTAGATTTAATCAGATAGGGTTAATTAGAATGTTTTTAATATGAATGTTTTTAATATGAATGTTTTTTTGCTGGATTTTTTCTATATTAAGCTTTACTTAAGTTTACAATATGTATAATATTAACAAATTATAATTATTTTCTTGTTTAGTCTCCACAGGTAGGTCTTTAGCATTAAGAAAATTTCAGTTATTATAATGAAACTTTCTATTTACACAAAATAATATTGAATCATATATATCCATAAAATTTGAATACGCCTGTGACTTCTATCGGAACTTGTTGTCGCGTCGATTCCTATGTTATCTTAAAAGCTTCACGCTCATTGACAATGTGCTTGCTATCGGCTGCCATAAGAATGTTAGAAGGCATTTTATTGTTCATTTTTCTATTATGTTAAGACATACTTACTGGTTATTCCATAAATGTTGCTAGTAATAAATTTACTTTTGTTTATCACTCCACTTTCAGTTTTTTCATTTCGTAAAATGGGCAAAGAAAAAATAAATTTCATTGGTTCGTTTGTGCTATAATGTTTAGTTACGTGAGACAAATTCGAACCTGGGACTTATTTACATTTATGGTAAATTTTGCCATGACTTCAATAAATTATAATAATGAAAACAACCCAGCAAATAAAAACACTGAAAAGAATACCGAAATGAAAAGAACTATTATATAAAATGATGATTATGTAAGCTTGAATTATGCATGAGGTTTCGGTGAGACTATTTAGAATATTCTTAATACTCACTGTATAATTGTGTATGTAAATAGTCGATCCCCTTGCGGTTCTTTTAGAAATTATAAGATTTAAAATTGTTTTAGCAATTCAAATTATATGTAATAGGTAAATTTACATAACTTAACACTAACACTTTAAAACAAATTTTGTATAAAGTATCAACAATACATATATATTAGTGTAATTGAGTTTTATTGTCTTCATCTTCATTAGTTTTTTCCATATTTTCAGTTTGAATCGATTAATATTTTTATTTAAGTTATTTATACCTGATTGCAAAAATATAAAAATAATTAAACTATTAACTTTATTTAACAAATACAATAGTAAATATATCCATAAAATATTGCCTTGCCTTTTAGAATCAACAAACGTTCATCATAGAAAATCCAATCCAACGCCATTAAGCAAACATATATTACAATCTATGAATCAATTTAGCAAAGCTCTCCATCCATCGNTTCAGCGGAATGAGTTATTTTCATTTATTTGTTCTGGTAATAAGACAAAACCAATGAATATTCACTGTTTCGTAAATTACGCAGAAAGTGGGGGGCGGCCTGCCTTAAGATAAGGTTTTCTCTGCCTACCCTGCTATATGCAGAATACAGCGTCAACTTAAAAAAAATCGCGTTGGTTATAGTTTAATTTATCGTCATCTTTATGCATTTATTGTATGATGCGGAGGAGTGAAATGTCACTTGGTTTTACACTTTTCGCTTATTTCAGACATTATAAATGTTAGGTCAAACCTTAGATTTAATCAGATGATAGGGTTAATTAGAATGTTTTTAATATGAATGCGTTTTTGCTGGATTTTTTCAATATTAAACTTTACTTAAGTTTACAATATGTATAATATTAACAAATTATAATTATTTTCTTGTTAAGTCTCCACAGGTAGGTCTTTAGCATTAAGAAAATTTGAGTTATTATATAATGACACTTTCAATTTACATAAAATAATATTGAATCATATATACACCCATAATATTTGAATACGCCTGTGACTTCTATCGGAACTTGTTGTCGTGTCGATTCCTATGTTATCTTAGAAGCTTCACGCTCATTGACAATGTGCTATCGGCTGCCATAAGAATGTTAAAAGGCATTTTATTGTTCATTTTTCTTTTATGTTAAGACATACTTACTGGTTATTCCATAAATGTTGCTAGTAATAAATTTACTTTTGTTTATCTCTCTATTCTCAGTTTTTTTATTTTGTAGAAAAGGTAAATAAAACACTAAAACCTATTTACATTTGTGGTACTTATAAATTATAATATAAAAACAAATAGAAACACTGAAAAGAATACCGACATGAAAAGAACTATTATATAAAATGATGATTATGTAAGCTTGAATTATGCATAAGGTTTCGGTGAGACTATTTAGAATATTCTTAATACTCACTGTATAATTGTGTATGTAAATAGTCGATCCCCTTGCGGTTCTTTTAAAAATTATAATATACAAGATTTAAAATTGTTTTAGCAATTCAAATTATATGTAATAGGTAAATTTACATAACTTAACACTAACACTTTAAAACAAATTTTGTATAAAGTATCAACAATACATATATATTAGTGTAATTGAGTTTTATTGTCTTCATCTTCATTAGTTTTTTCCATATTTTCAGTTTGAATCGATTAATATTTTTATTTAAGTTATTTATACCTGATTGCAAAAATATAAAAATAATTAAACTATTAACTTTATTTAACAAATACAATAGTAAATATATCCATAAAATATTGCCTTGCCTTTTAGAATCAACAAACGTTCATCATAGAAAATCCAATCCAACGCCATTAAGCAAACATATATTACAATCTATGAATCAATTTAGCAAAGCTCTCCATCCATCGGGAATGGTCATGCAATATAAACATGCAGGCGTGAAATTGACGCGACCGTCCAGAGCACACGGTGTATTGGCCACCGGAGCGTTTGAGTGCAGTAATTAGACTCGCTGAGTGCACACTGAATACGTTGTCACGTAAGAACTCATTTAGAGAACTGGGGGAAAGTTAAAATTTTTTTGTTTATATTTTTTCCAGCTTCACGCTGTATCCCGCATGTGGTAGGCAATGGGAATCTAGTTAAGATACTCCCTACTTCTAGAGGCTTTCAGTATCGAGTGTTGGAACTTAACGTCGCGCTTTTGCCTCGACATCAGTGCGAACAAATGAAAATATTAAATAGTTCATTTCCTTGAGTGGTTCCACGCTTGTGTCACTGCGCCACCACTGGCCTCATTAGTATATATAGGTATACAATTAATGAAAAGGAAAATTCTATTCATGATTTTATGGAAGCGATGGTAAAAATATTGAATACAAAGCTATTTAGATCGAAGTTTGGTTTCTTTACTAAATGTGTCGCACAAAAACATACGGGAGTAAATAAAAACATCGTGCGTAGTATATAACATGTAAATTCAATAAGTACCTGGAAAACATAAATCAACTTTTCAATCTATTTACAACACGAACGTATATGTGCCTCCCAATACCTGTCATTTACATTATAAAATTTTCGCGTTAACTTCTCGGGGGACCTCTGCTGCCTTTTACTACTTGCTCTCTATTCGTATATACGAAATGGGTTTTAGAAAATATTCATTTCCAACGTTATTGGGAAAGTTGATTATGGACTGATTAAAAAAAGTTTGTAAAAATAACAAAATTATAATAACACAGAAAAGAATAATGGAAAAAGTCCGTGTCAGCCATTAAATTTCGAAATATACTCCCTTCGTGGAATACGAAACAAGATTCTGGGTACAGCGTGGAACCAAAATTTTCTACCAAAAGTAATCTAAATGTAATAAAAGAAAAATGTAAGTATTATTAAAATAATTTTCGTTATACACAAGAGAGCGTCTAAAAAATAACTAACCGGGATTTAGCGGATAAGTATTACCTCAACAACTCTGTTAATCTTCTTTGTAAAATATCGAATCTCCTATAATTATTTAACACTGATATAATCAATTAAGGAAAATACAGACACAAGGGAACAAAATATGAGCAAAGGAACCTGAAATTAATTAAAGTAAAATTTACAATCTTCTAACTTTATGTTCGGTAATTACAAATTTATAACATTCCCTGAAATACTCGTAAATATTAGTATTTCGTCTATTCTTATTTGTTTTACTAGGTAGGTAATCTGAACTCTAGGCAAGAATGATAGACCTATTATATAAATTTATTTTTCTTTGTTGGTTCTCGCCGGACCTAGCCGCAAATTACTTGTTATTTATACTGACTTATTAGTAGGCAACGTAGTTTCAGAGTTTTTTTTTCTCTTTTGTATTATAAAATATGTTAGGGTTACAGCTACACCTCACGCTGATGGGATCTGTAAAGTTTTTGCTAGTTTTTTTTTTCTGAAAATCATTCCATTTTAATATTATTATTATGATAGGGTTATAATAAAAACTTATTTATTATACGTCTATATATGTATATATTTTATACTTTGTGGAATAGGTAAAAAAATATCAGGGTCGGCCTACCACACTCCTACTACGCCGCATACGTCAATCAAAAATATTATTTATATTCGTATATGGGTCATAATCAGAAAAGTGGACATTTTCGAATTCGTAACGTAACTGATAAGTAACAACACTGATAATGTTTGTTACGAAACTGATGACATAAGGCATTATACACAACAAAATAAGAATATTATATGAATAAAACTATTGTTGTTTTTATTTAATGAGACACAAATTAAAATTTTAAAGATTCAATCGTTGAATTAACAGATTATAAATGTAAGAAAACATAACAAAGTGACAATATTAACAATATAATAATGGTAGTTCGTAACGTAATAAACTTATATTTCTAGTTAGAGATCACAAAGTTAATGATAAACTTAAATCCACTTTAAAATATATCAAAATTTGAGTCGTTATCAC
>JAKRZM010000245.1:84498-97526 GCA_036379175.1 Heliconius cydno galanthus
CTGTGGGTTCAATTCTTATCAAAATATATGAAATATTTAATATTTTCATTTCTACACTACGGTGGTGAGACCGTGCGCGGCGTTGAGTGCTGCCACTCAACACGTAATACCTCCAGAATTGAGCGAAAAATGGGAAGTATCTTAACTCTAGGCTCTCTCGGCCTACCCTCCATTCGGGATAGAGCGTGAAGCTTTTTTTTAAATATGAGAACTTGAGTCTTTTCATGTTGTAGTTTAGTTATATAGAGAATAATATTTCATAAGTAAATTCCTCTATTTATATATAACTTTCCAACAAACTATCTCAGTTATGCCTTTGTGACTCTCACAAAAGGACGTGGCATGTCTCTTTGCTAAATTGTACTAAAAATAGACGATGCTTACTATTACAACACTTCCTCATAACTTAACATGACCATCGTGGCGCAAAAGGACGAGGGTGTGACTGTAAACTCGACGGTTGTGGATTCTTTTTCCAGTCAGGAGAGTTAATAAAAATAATATTCTTTTAATTTCTGCTATGGTCGGGATATGGCGTGAAGCTCATAACTTAAGTGTCTAATGTTTTCTTCAAAATATGCCTGTCTAATACCTAGTAAGTCACGTTAAATTTAAATGACCAAACTAATTTGAATATAATTTCACCAATTTACTGTCAATCGAAAATACCAAAATATCGATACTCCGACGCCACCGCAGAGGATTTGTGTGATTTAAATTCGAAACTCGGAAACCATGCTCTTATAATATAATTCCCTTATTATATGTTATTTACGCGTATATTTAAATAAAGAAAATTAAAATAAATTCATAGAATTATTGAGATTTTAAAAAAATAAATAAATGTAAATAAGAAAATATTTTAATATTCTAATATTTTTCTGAGCTTAACTCAGTTTATCCCAGTAATAATTGTTTGAGACACAGCTAAGCCGGGTTAAGGTTTTTATTACAAAAATAATTATTTAACAAAATTTGATTAGAACCACACGAAAATAAAAAAAAATGTTGAAATCGTACATTACCGACTCATAATAAACTTTTCAAATCAAAAACCAAATTGAGTATTATATAATACGTGATACAATAAAAAAAAACCCACAGTGACACCAAAAAAAAATTCAAATCACCTCTCCCCTATATTGTCTTTATAAGTCTAAATAACGAAACATTTTCGATTACTGGTGAGCGCGCGGAGCTTCCGTTCAGCAAAAACACATTTAGCCTTAAAAATACATTTTCTGTACCCATAACACTTGCTAAGCCGATTTTCGTACGTGGTATATAATTTTTACGTCATTTTCAAGTAGCGTGTAGGGAACGCTAAGCTGTCACATCTCCACCTTAATCTCTTTATATGAAACAATGTTGTGCTTATATTTTTATCATTTTTGTAATTTTTAGAAAGCTCAAGTTCAATTTTATGAATAAATAAAAGCTCTTGTTTCATATTGGGACGATTTTTATGACAAAATATGAATAATGTTTTTGGATGATTGAGGACATACTTACCAATGGATTAAATTACATTTTATCTATATTTTATATTTTTTTAATAATTTACCTGTATTTTTTTAACATATATAAAATAAATAATGCATACAATTTTTATTATTTTTACCTAAAAGTTTCAATAGGAATTTGGTAAGAAGATTATGTTAAAATTATTTACAAACATACCTATCAAGTAGCAGTGACTCAGGAAAAATCTTCAGTAGAGAAGCAAAAATGATCCCTAACAGTTTATCTAGGTAATTATCTTAACGCCGAGACGAGACGCTCACAGCATAAATTTACCGAGCGACGAACGGACGGACGACTGATAAATTGAAAACGGTTAACAACCGCTTAAAATTCATAATTTGGAAAAATTGTTTTAGTGCAAATTTATACTAATTCAATATTTGGAATTTCAATATTTTTCATGAAATTTTGATAGTTGATTCATAAAATCTGTTAACGTTTTCTACGTATAGGAAATACTTAGTTTTTTTCATTAAATCACAATCGTGATTTTTTTGAGTAAAACACGAAGCAGCTATCGTCTTAGGTGAAAGCCATAATTCGAGGTTTTAATATATTAAATACATGTATAAGGGGAAAACGCGGGTGAATAGTCCATCAAGGCAAATTACTTAAATTGAAAAGCTCCCATAACATAGGCAGGTAGCTATTATGAAGCTTTGCGTTCTCTTTATTTAGGGTGGCGATATAATAGAGGGTAGTTGTATTTATTAAAAAATCGATAGATTAATTAATATGGCCGTATTTATTATTCTACTTATTAACATCGAGCTAAATTATAATTAGTAAAAATAACAACAAGTAAAAATATAATACAATAGTCTATTGAAATACGATGGACTTTTTAAATAAAGCAATACGTATCTATTTACAAAGGCGTTACTATAATAATCAGCTTCACGCTCTCACATATAGCAGGGTAAAATAGTGTTTAGACACTCTGTTGCTCGTTTTCCGCTGAATTTTACGAGGCATTACGTGTTGAGTGGCGGGACTAAACGCCGAGCTTTTGCCTTGATACCAAAGCGAATAAATTAAAATATTAATAATTCATCCCCCCGAGTGAGGATCGAACCCACAGCCGTCCACTTACAGTCACACCCAGGTAACAATATTAAAAAAGTGTTACTAAAAAAATAATTATTTTCAAAAGCTCATAATAATGTGATTAAGCAAAATACAGGGGAAAAGAAAACTTTTGTAACTTATATAATTCGTTTTATTGTAGCTGCCTCAAAGTTTGCGTGCGACGGAGAAAGTTAGAGAATGTTTGAATTTATGTCCATATACGTAAATGAGACATTATTCCATCGTTCAGGGGTGCTTGTAGTTCCTATTGTTCTTTTGTTTTGTATTTAAATATACGTAAAGAAATACAATAGACTCATTGTTTTGTTAAAAATCATTATTTTTTTAATGTTAGTTATATAATATCTAAATTCATTTGTGTAAATCAAATCGAGTGAATCTTTAAAATAATGATGTTTAATATACATAAAAAAATAGACATTGGAAAATACAGAAAAAGATCTCTTCATTGACATTAGTACGCAAAACCAACTTAACAAAAAATACTGGCTACTTAAAATAATAAGGCCTTTTTTTATTAAAAAACAGAAAATACTCGTAAAATTTCCCGAACCGTGAAAGAAGATAAAACATACATTGAAATGAATGAAAAATTAAATCTCGTCGACTAAAGATACCTGAACTGCCTTTGTTCGACAAATCTATAGTCTAAAGCTATGAGCTACTGTAGAGATAAAGGCTCTACGCCTGATAAGTTTGAAGGGAGCTTTCAAAGAGAAAACTTAGAGCGGTTGATTTTATGTTTTAGAAATATTTTTTAATTATAAATATAATAGATTACTAAAATTATTCATATTAATGCAGATGTTTTTTTACAAAGAGAAGGACAGTGAGCCGTAAATAAAAATATTTATCTATATATATAAAATCGAAAGGTCACTCACTCATCACGAAATCTTAGAAACTGCATGTGCTAGGAATCTCAAATTTTGCATAGGAGTTATTTATAGGACGTAGGTGCTCGCTAAGACGGGAATTTGCAATATTCGACTTCTAAGGGGTTGTTTTTAGGGTTGAAAGTTTGTATGAAACTTCGTTACTACAAATGCTAGGAATCTCAAATTTTGCATGGACGTCACTTATAGGACGCAGGTACTCATGGAGACAGAAATTAATAATAACGTAGTTCACGCAGGCGAAGCCGCGGGCGTTTGGCAATTTTATTCTTAGCTTATCAGTTTTATAGAAAGTAGTATTATATAGAAACTAGTGTTAAGACACTTCGTTTCCCACTGACCGGCGAATGTTAGAGGCATTGCTAGTTCAATGACGGAACTTAACGCCGCGCTTTGCCTTGTTACTCTGGTAGCGTAGATAGAAAATATGTATAATAAGAATTTATTCCCCCGATTCGAACTCACAATCGTCTCGTTCACAGTCCCACGTTTGTTCCACTGCGCCATGACGACCTCAAACACATATTTTGAATTAAGGTATTGTGGTGGTTCATAGACCATTTTTATATTTGACATTTTTAAAATTTAAACAGACTGACAATATATTTGGTAAGCAATAATATTTGCCTAATAAATGTACTGTAAGCATATCACTTTATCGTTTACTCAGCGAGGTGTTTTCAGGCGAGGCCATTACATTACATGACAGAACAAACAATTTTCAGTAACACAAATTTTAATTGTATTTTGGCAGGGATCACAGGGACAAAACCTTAAATATACCTGTAGATTATACTATCTAAAATATAAAATTTCAATTTTAACTAATTCTTTTGGTAACATTACTAAGAAATTTTCTGAAAAATACACCAGTATTATTATATCCTTTTTAATGAAAACTTTCAAAGCGAGAAAATCTTGTTGTTCTTTCTGGATGAAGGCACTGTCCTGCAATTTTTGATCCATAATGATAATATTTTCATTTCATAAAAGTTATTTAGAGATAAGATTTTTATTTCAGTTTGACATGCATACTAATTATAATGATATTTATTAAAATTATCATTGCACTTATCAGAGGTATATTAATTTTTATAAAAATAGTAAAATTACAAAAAAAAGTTGCAACAAAAGTTAGTACCTACTACTGGCGACCGACGGCACTATGCGGCGTTAATTTCCGCTTTCTTATCTCGATTCGGGCGGAAAGCAGAGAGTTATGTCTATATTTATATATATGAAACTAAAAAAGAACATTTTATTTGTATATAACATATGTATATAATATTAGAATATATTAAAAAAGGGACCTAATTCCCATTAGAAATAGTTTGTAAATACCGTCACGCATGGTTTACAGAGTTTGATCATTATCATTCCTATAAAGGCTATGATTTATTACCTATGTGGAGGTTTCGAAAAAATTCGAGCAATAACGACGGACGTGACGTCAGCTTTATGAGTCTACTGACATGAGGCACGTTTTATTTATCTCTGCGTAACAGAAGTGCGAAAATTTTACAAGCCCAGCTTTTACTTTAGTACTTTACGAGTTTTTTGATCTGGGAAATGTGTGATATATTGAGTTCAAGGCTTTTTTTATGCTATAGTCATAGTTTATAGTGGAAGTGTACAATTTCTTTTTTAATCCATTACTGAATTATGTATCACAAGGTTCCTTCTTTCTACTCTACATTAGATGTAAATGTATTTTAGGATAATAAAAAGTCAAGTGCTCGGAGTCGCCCACAGACAGTTCCATGCCAAATACAGGGTTGTAGGACAACAGGATTTGGCCATTTTTTAAAGTTGGTTTTTACTTCGTGCTAAATTCTTGTACTACTATTTATAATCTTCTATTTTTAATTTTTTTAATTTTTACTTTAAACAGATATTAGTCTCGTTAACAGCTTTGGACAAAAAGTTTTTACGGAGTAATTAATTTGGGATGCTTAAAAAAGTTGGCGAAAAAGAGTATTTATCAACTTAAATAATAGCACTTTTCTGTAAAAAAGGTCGGAAACTTTTAAAAATAGCCTATTTTTATATGATTAATCTACGAAATATAGTTTCGCATCGTTATTAGGTCATTTACGTTTTGTCGTGCGCAGTGGCACACCGTGTGACTGTCAACGCGACGGTCGTGGGTTCATTTCCTCGCTGTTCCTGTTTTCAGTTCCACACAACACTCAATGTCTCGAAATTTTTCCGTAAAATTGAGAAAGAAGTGTCTTAAATTAAGTTACCTCTGCTTACCCAGTTGTATAGCGGGATTGGTATAATAAAAAGAAAAATAAAAGAAAACTACTAACAATGCCTACGCCAATGATAAATCAACAAAATGACGTTAGTTCGAGATAACGAAGCTTTGGTACAATAAAATTACGGGTACGGCCCCAAACTAATGGGAACCTTAAATTCGATTACAGTTGTAACAAAGACACTAATATTTTGCTTTTTTGGTACACTCTTACTTTACCTTAGTTAATATTGATTCGTTAACATAATCTAACTAGCAATACATTTTCAGCACGGTTTCGCCTGCCTAAACTGTTTATATAAATTGTAGCCTATGTTCTATTATATAAGCTATACTGTAAAGTTTTATCTAAATCAGTTCAGTAATTTTTACATGAAAGTGGAATGATCATCCATCCACTGAAACTTTTATATTTATAATATTAGTAATATTTTATTAATAATAAATTAATTAACTTAACTGTATTAATTGATCATTAATATCAGCAATACCGGAAGTCTAATAAAATAATGCTTAGATTGTTAAAGGACGAATGAATGATTAAATTGGAAGGTTCCAAATGTTAAGTTTCTTGTAAGTTAAACTTAACAGTTGATTCTGTATATTAATAACAAGGAAATGCTAGTATAATAAAAAAGAATAGATATCTTCCCATATGGGATTTGGTACAATCATTGGTAGTCCCAACTGAGCCAAGATGGCCTCAATTGTCAATAAAGACGTCGCAAGTTTCAAATGAAACATAATATTATGTTATTAATATTAATTAATATTAATCATTTATTTGGCACAATAGTTTTTTTTTGTATATGTGATATAAGGTAACTTACACTCTTTTAGTACACTAAATAAAAAATCTATCTCCGCAAGTAAATACAGCAAGCGCCACAAATGTTAAACGTTTCAATATTAGACTTTATTTTTATACTCTGTTTTTATTTGTTTTTCACAAAAGCAAAATAACCGAGAGAGTGTATTGATTAAAAATTGCAGGTTGAATGGTTACGAAAAGTTGTATTTTAAGTTAAAGGAAGATTGTTTCAAGTCCATTTCGTGAAAAAATATCAAAGGGCACGTAAGAATTAAACAAAGTCCTCAAAATATTACGATTTATAATAGACCTTCTCAGTAAGATATTTGAATTACAAATATATTTTATATTATTTATCAGGGCTGTATCTCGCAAAAAATCCCGCAGAGTAGGCAGAGGGAATCTAGTGCTAATATTCTCCGTTCTCTATTTTACACCGAGTTCTGGATTACTTACAGCTAGCCATTTGATATTTGTACGTTGATTTGAAAGCTGTTGTATTGATATGGATATTCGGTGCAGCATGCAATATTGATATGCTAAATATATTGAAAATGTTTCTGATAGGAGCACGAAACATAGACAAACCGACGTATTTTTTCAATATTTATCACGCGTATACCAGAGGTAAATATAGAGAAAATCTAGTTGCAGAACACCCCGTTTTTCACCTGATTACGAGATATTGCTTGGCGATATCGAACCAAAAACCATCAGCTCTATAGAAACCAACATATTATTTGATATTAATATAAGATAATAATATAATAAGAGATAGCGTAAAATATAACAACTCATTCGCCTTAAAAGACAAAGCACATAGAGAATAAAAGCGGAGAGTGATATAACATTAATGCAAATAAAATTTCAACCAAGCCGTGTACAATAAATTAAATTTTAACCAGAACAATTCCGCGGGTTTTCGAGTTAACGAATTAAAACGGTGCAAGATTTATAAGGCACATTCGGCCCGTACAAATACTATTAACGCGGCGCCGCCTACATAAATAATATGTGATACGTGAAAATTACCTGCCAATGATGCCTTGCTCTTTAAATCTTCATTTGTCTAATTGTTTTAATTTAGCGAATATAATAGGATCTATATCTATGCTTTACTTTTATTTTAAAATGATAAGAGATTGTTATTTTAAAATATTAAAATTTAAAGATATTAAATAATTAGGAAGCGTCTGACTTTGTCCGTAAACCAGATTTTCGTTCCGTTTCACGCTAATAAAACAACGAGCGGCGTTAAGTTCTGCCACTCGACACGCATATCTCTAAAGACGGAAAGTTGAGTGCCGAATGTCTTAACGAAAAGTTAAGTAAGAAATAGAAAGAAAATTGAGATTTAGTTTAGTTTTTTCGTTAAAAATAAATTTACACAACTTTCGAGTTATAAAATAAAAGTTTTGGCATGCAAAAGTTTAACTTTTAAATCGTTTTCCATTGTTGTTTGAATGGATTTTTCATTCCATTTCCTCAAAACTTTTCAAATCCATTGTAAACTGCATTTTTTACTTAATATACCATCATTATGCGTGTTAATATAAAATTTTATAGATAATTTTATTAGTTAAAACTTTTTTTATGGTTTTTCCTAAATTGTAAATTTCGTAATATAATACTTCAACTAAGTGATATAATAGTAACTAATTTACTTTGTTCCTCAAACCAATAAAAGCTGTAAGGAAGTAGAAAAATAATTCAAAAATGAAATTCATTTTAAGTAAATCCATAAAATATACACTTATGTCATGTCTTCTTACATTAGAAGCTCCATTTTCTCTATTCCTTGTGAAAATACTAGTCGTCTCTGTTATTGTATACTTTCCAATATTAAGTAAAATGCACTCTGGGGGCGGTAGTTGTTTTACGATGAAAGTGGTAGTGACACTGTTCGTTACATAAGTACTAGAGAGCTGAAATTTTTAAGACAAGTGACAGTTTTCTACGTTTACAGATAAGATAATGAGAATAAAAGGAACATACAGAAAATAAAATACATGTAGAACGAAATATTTATATGTTTAAAAAGATTATTTATTTATTATTTAAAAATTATATTCGAAATTACGTAGACGTAAAAGTTTTACAAATAACATCATATTTACAAAAATAAATAAGAAACGAATGTCAAAGAGTAGCCGGCCTCCAGCTCTTAAGAGGTTCACTCATTAACAGACCTAGTCTTCACGAGTACGTACTCAGCTTTCCAACACAATTAGTCTTTCCGTAAATAAATTTCAGTATTAATTGGTTTACACCATTAAATGCTAATTAAGCACCTAAAAGGCCCAGTTCGGTTGGAGTTAAGAGACTTGAGGCTTTAATACTCTGAACTAAAGATGCTTTTTTACTAATATTGGTAGTTAAATTTTCACTTATTCCAAGCTTTTTTGATTTTGACGTAGCCATTTAAAAACCATTATAATTGGCTAGAGCACTTAAACGATTTTCGAAGAGTGCTGATACAAGTCCCACTACATAAAAAAATAAATTATAAAATATAATATAATAAATTTTCAAATATTTTTCAAACTGAGCCGGCGTTTTAGATATAACACATATTAATTGATGAAAGGCAGGGAAATTCTGTTAAAATATTGAAAATCATATAATTAATTAACTTAATATAACAACATTTTAAAGATCCTTTCATTAATTATTAATTTCAACCATTTAAATGATGTATTATGACGAATTTTATACATATATAGAAATTTTGATATACTTATAGTATGCTTACTTACGTAAGCTATCTGCCCACTAGAAAAGCTTAAAATATCATGTTTTATCCTTTGTTTATTTTTATCACACTATCTTATTAACTTTAGACGCCTTTTATTAACCTTAAAAGTCTTGAAGTTATTTTAGTTTACTGTGCAATACCGGGTTTATATAACCTTTAACACTAGACGTAAAATGGTTATAACAGTTCCTACGATGCCTTAATAAAGTTTCTAAATATTTGTTGGTAACTTTTGTTCATATTTATAAATGATTTTTAATCATTTAGTTCTTTATTTTTTGTTCATATGAAATTAATATAATATTTTTTATTTCTTTTGCCAAAATTGTATTTTCACGAAAAAGGTTATGTTTTTTATAAAAATGTCAGAATAAATATATCTTTTATTGCATGTCTAATATACATGATTAGACATAATACCGCATGTGCCCGCGAGATATTAAAAAAGTTGTAGCATTTGACTTGAGCCACAACAACCTTATATAAGCTTTATGAAATTAATATTAAATTTATACGCATATAATAAAATATTTTGTTTTAAATTCTTCCTTGTAATTGTATATAAAAGTATTTAAAACATTTTCTAAGTAAAATAAAATAGAGGTGATGTGAAGATGAGAGGGGTAAGTAAATCATAAATTTATATAAAAATATAAAATAAACGTTATGGTACTTGACAGTCATCTCCATATATTTTTATTTTCTCTAAAATATCTTTAGTTATTAAAACTTAATTAACAACAATTGTTATAATAAATATTAATAATTATTAACTTCAACAGAAATATTTATGGCATGTCCACATTTTTGAAACAACAAAAGTTTTTAATTTAATTATCCACCAAAAGTACCGAAGCTGGCTGCTGGCTGGATAATTAAAATCACAACAGAATAATATAATTACCGCTACGTTTCAATGTACATTCGAAATGATATTTATTTTCCTCTGTGTAAACTTTTAAATGGAATTAGCGAATGCACAGCGCAGTGAGCGACTCCAAACAGATGTTACCTACCGGCTTTAATATGGATGCCATATATTTCGTTTTAATCGGACAGAAAATTATAGAATAAAAATATATTATTTTTATTTTTTATAAGTAATTATTACACGACATCTACATAAAAAGCAATAATGATATAATTATTATTTTTTAAGAAAGTTAAGAATGTCAATGGAAAGAGTATTAACAAATTTACTGCTCACTGCGTCTCCTGCAATATTTCAACAAATGCTAAATTAGTATAAGAATTAAATAAGAAAAATACTTTTACGATAGCGTCTAATTACGATAACGTCGTTGTTTTCATAAATAAAAATCCTAATAAAGGTAGTAAACAAAATTATGATGAGAATACTTATTTCCAAGAGCACGTATATAAACTACATTCACTAATAATGTATTCCTTAGATATTCCTAATTTGACTACAGATAATGAAGCTATTTGTGGACACGGTCATTTACACCATAACATTGTATAATTTGTCCATAATGAATAATCGCCTAATCGTCTGGAAGAATGTTACTATACCTCAAGCTATCTACATTCATTCTAATTTGAAATACAAATGTAAGTCTAAGTATTGAATTAGTAAAAAATAAACGATATTAAGAAAAAATTAAAGCAATTTTTTTTATTTTATTTATTCTTTATTGTTGGTGTAATTTAAATAAAAATATGCACAAAAGGCGGACTTAACGCTAAAAAGCATTCTTTACTAGCTGTCGTTGCCAACATTTATTTTGCGGTGCATAAAAAGATAAGTCAGAAATATTTCTATTAATATACAGACGTGTGTCACTAAGAAATAGTCAAACAACATCCACACAACTCAGGCCATTTTAAACTTAAAAAAGAGAAAAATTCAGTCTTGCAACTTAATAAATTACAATTAGTAACTAAAATAGAAATAAAAGGGTGCCAATTTATTAATAGTTAATATAACATAACGGCACGTCGAGAAAATGTTCGTATGAACAGGTAAATTTCATGAAAAGCACCAACTTACAAAAACCATATATCAGGATTCACTGCCTTGTTATAAATGGTTGAAGCTTAAGAATGAAACGTGGAAGTCTTTTATATTTCAGACTATTATAATGTTATAGAAGAATAAAAGAACACTGTGAATATTTTTTGACTCTTATAAAGCGATTTAAGTGACTAAATTTTATGAAAAATAATATTTTCTGAATTTATTGCGTATAATTTTCGTATTTTGCAACTTCAATCGAAACGTTTGGAAATTTTGCAAATAATAAAATATACAACTTCATTTTCATTTCTATCATAATCTTGAATGACTGTAAAGTGACTAGGACATCCTAAAAGAAGGATAACGTATTTTTTTTAAATAATTATGTACAATTAAACAATAAAAATAATTATTAATTTTGATAATTAATTTCAATAATACATGGTGGCCCTATTGCAACGGTTGATAAACAAAAAGCTGATGTGGGGACAATCAACGGTAATATATTATGAATTGACATCGTAATCCGTTAATTAATAGTATAAATAAATTTAGTTATGAAAAGTATATGAATTTCAGTCAATTTATATAAAGAAATCAACTTATGACACTAGGTACAGGGGCGCAATTGATTTGAGCCTGACTGACGGAAGCTACCACGTTGGTTTTAGGTTCGATTTCCAAACGTGGTTAAAATATATATAATTGTAATCTTTCGCTACCTAGTATTACAAAATTTCGAAGTGGAGTAGAGTCAGCTGTCACTTTTGCCTGTCCCGAAAATGTAAAAGACGTGTTCACAGAAAAAGGAAATATGTATACGTTTAAGAATTTAAAAACAAGGCAAACACTGTAAAACAGTAAAAGAGCTTTTCATTCTGAGAAAATAAAAGATATTATTCCGTAATTAATCTTTCTTGATACTATAAGAAATTAATTTATGAGACTGAGCTAAGATAAATAACTAGTATTTCCACCTCTGAAGTCGCAATAAACGCGTTTCTTTATGCCTTGCTATGTGCTTGGTAAAGCTTGGTAAAGCCGAAAATAATATATATCGTACACCTTCTTTGTACGAGCGTGTAAAACATAAAATAGAAAATATATGTCATATTGATAACGAAGTGTCATATATTTTCAGTCTCCATATCCGGTCAAGCGTGATTTGATAAATGTACGCGTCACTTCTGAACGATATTTGACGGAATAACGTTGGTAATGTTATAATGTTGTTTTAGCTTAAATAATAACTAAAATAATACTAATTTAACGCGACGTTTCAAGTTCCGCTGCTCAGCTCGTATCGATCTTTCCATTCATTCATTCATTTTCAATTGCGCGTATGTGTTGCGATAAGTAGTTCATATGAAAATCAATTTAGTTTTGTAAATTGTCTCACAGATAGTTATAATTTATTTTTTTAGTAACAAAATAAATATGGCAAAGTGCAAAATCCGGGACACATCTCGAAGATAAAATGATAATAATAATAATCTCATAAATAACTTAAACATAGAATAGAAATATTTTGTATATATAAATCGTATTACCAAACTGAGGATAAAAGTTACAATATAGCTTACATACACAATTCTAAGCCAGACGAATCAACTAAGCATAAGCTTTATTCAATTTCCGACACCAAATATCAAACGCTATCGAAATAAGATATCTATCGGTCAACGTCAGGAGTCCCCTCGTGTTAGATACGCCAA
>JAKRZM010000245.1:97963-114235 GCA_036379175.1 Heliconius cydno galanthus
TTCTAACTATACATTCAAACGATGTATTTACAAAAACAATAATTTTAAGGAATTTTAAGGCATCTAAGCCACTAATATATGTAGTACTGCTTAAAAGTAACTGTACATGTGTTTTCTTTAACTTAAAAACAAGTAACAAGTGTGTAAACTCAAGAATACAGTTTAATTTTCTGAAACGTTCCATTCTATTGAAACAAACTCTTCACCCACAAATGATTCTTATTACGAGTATTTTTCCAAACTTTTCTCATTTGTGTTTCTTGTATTTGTGAATATTTAGGTTCTGATTTTAATTATTTATTCTTAAATGTCTTTGTTGTGGGTTCGATTTTCACTCGAGAAAATGAAATATATAATATTTTATAGACAAATCTTAATAATACTAATAATAATTCATCAAACTCTAAGAAATATTCGAAAATTTTTAGACAATACAAGTTTTCTAAAAGGACGAGCACTTTCAAATACAACCAGTAAATATACAGTACATTTAGAACCTGAAAACTGCAAACGCTAACCTTGGTTAAATAAGCGGTTAAAAGCGAAGGTACACAATTCCAAGTGACATCGAGGTGCACGTGGCAAACGTTTTAGGAGGGCAAATATAAAATTTAAAACATTAAAAACTATTTTGATATATTACATGAGTACCTACTTAAATAAGAGATCGAGAAGAGAAGAGATTCGAAAATATTTTTCTTATATTTTTATTGTAATTTTTCACAGTTATGATGACAAGAACATAGAACGCTTGTTTCTCTGATATATGACTTTATCTGACAGTAATATACTGCGTTGCATACATAAATACATATAAAGATATATTTATTCAATCATGGTTATATGCGAAATTATATAACACTTTAATATGTATGCAAGAAGGAATTTTGATTTATATGTAGGCATAGTTTCACCTACAATTATTATTATTTGAACAATTGTGAACCAATTTTTCATATCATTAGATAATGTTCCTACCATACAAAGGATAGGAGTTGGGTAAATAAAGAAAAATATATTAATAAATTAAATATTATAACCCAACACCAACCACAAGCTTATACTAAAACAGGTAAAATACAATAAATCGACGCATTTACGGATGCGGACAGTCGCGATAAATAAAATATATGTCCATTAAGCGGAAAATAAGCCGGCTTTCTGTTAGAGATTTTCGACAAAACTATTAGTCGAAGAAAATCCATATAAACTTTGGGGAAAAACCAAGTACAATCATGGGTGAAATTTCAAATTTCAGATATAAAATTATTTTTAGGGGTAAAACAATTTGATTGAAAATATTTTTTCACTTTTATTTATTTGCTCAACCTGTTTCCCTCATGTTGTTATAATACTCATCTCTGATTTCACAATTTTTGAGTTTTTCATAATAAAAAATTGTATAATGAACCTTATCAATTAATTTTACAGTAAATACTCATATCCTTAATTTTGCTTTTTAGCCCAAAATTTTTATTCTGTCATTATTTCAAATCGACAAAGTTTATATAATTATTATTACTCTATAATATATTTAAAGTAAACTGTTTCAAATATATTCATGTTAGTTATATTTTTACAAAATTTACATATATTTTAGTACATTCACATAAAACTTTTCAACTATTCAGGGTCATAAACGCGTGAATGAGTTTGTTTTATTGGCATGTCTATCTCTGAAAACTATGCAAAATATTTCCTTTGCCTCGTTGTTCCCAAACCTTTACACTTATACTAACTTTAGTATAAATTATAATATTAATTATATACCAAATTAAAGACTAATACAGTCAGTTTTAACAATCAGAATCAACGTATTATTGTAAAATTGTAAATAGCTATTTATACACCTATTCCGATTTTGATATTTCTCTACGGGACAAAATTCTTAATGATGAAATCCGTAGACAAACGCGGGTTACCGACATAGCTCTCAAAATCTGCAAGCTGAAGTGGCAATGGGCAGGCCATATTGTCAGGAGGGCCGATAACCGATGGGGAAGAAAGGTCCTAGAATGGCGACCCCGTCTCGGCAAAAGGAACACATTCCGCCCTCCAACCAGGTGGACCGACGACCTTAAGAAGACAGCGAGAATCCGCTGGGTTCCAAGGGCGCAGGACCGGACGGAGTGGTGAGAATTAGGGGAGGCCTATGCCCAGCAGTGGACGTTGATAGGCCGATGGATGGATGGATGGATTCCGATTTTCTGTTAAGGAAGTTATAGATTAGGGAATAAATTTCTTAATTAAAGATATATAAGATATATTTATAACTATGTCGATATTTGATCTATAAGACGTCTCTAACTGATTTAGAAATGGGCCGCAAAACTTCTGTCCGCTGTCCGAACAATAAGTGAGTTTCGAAGTCCAAGTTAATTTCGGACTTACACATCGATACGTGAGCGTCATTATATTTTTAGTATAAACATATCTTAAAATAAGAGAAAATAAGAAAAAAGATTATATTAATAATAAGAAGAAGAAAAAAGATTATATTAATAATTCAAAATAAATATTAGAAAATTATAAATAAATATTACTTACAAGTAGGTTCGAGTATTATTCTGTTGCAAGGGACCTCCCATCCAATGCCTCCACGCAATCTCGACATAAATATTCTTGAGAACTGGAATGACGGACAAGAAATTGATCTTGTAAGGGTTCCGTTTTTATCTTTTGAAGTACAGAATCCTAAAAAGGTACCTTCAAAATTACTTCAGAATTCCCTGTATTTATAATAATTATACTTTAAGCTACGTTAATTATCTCTACAGGATTTTATTACTCTCTCATAAAAATTACCCGTTTAGTAAAATTACTGAGAAAAATATAAGATAATATTCTTTTATTCTTTCCATTCCGAAAGCACCAATGAATTTAGTAATAATGGTGCGACAACAGAAAATGGAAATTTATATTTGTCTAATATCTTTAATACAACGCAGAAATTTGACCTGAAATATACCTTTTGTTTTTAACAAATGAAAGTTGCGGAACAGGCTTTATGTGAATTGCTCTGAACCTGGGAGTTGTATTTATGAACTCGTATTAATCTCACATTGTCGTTACAAACTTCCACTTGCAATTTCAAATTTTATAATGAATTACGGTATCTCATCAATTTGGGTAACTTCTTACAGTATTGTGGTAATTGATCGTATGAGGGTATACTAACTGTTGGAATTTGAGTATATTTCCTTAAAATTTAAAATTATGAAGCTTTGTTAAAATATATTACTCTTTCTTCAAAATTAGATGGCCATATATAATAATAAAATGCGGTTAAATAAATCCAGTACTTTGCGACAATAAACAATTACACAGGGTTTCTTTTTTCCCAAACAGTGCCTAACGTGCATAAGAAGCATCGCGACTTACTCTTTGAAGTAAAATATTCTAGAGTATATTATTCTGTGTAATTTCATAAAAACTTTTCTGCAATAAGTCAAGGCTGAGAGTTCAGACGCGTGTGGAACCTTTTATATTTTACAGTGACGTGAAAGTTCATTTAGTTGTCAATAGGGGAAGAAATGTAAGCCGCATTCTAATATTATAAAGTATGAACAATAGAAATAGAATGTAAAAGTAGAATATTTTTTTATATAAAATGTTGCTTAGCGTTTGGTGGTGCAGAGACAAGACATGATAAATATCATATTTAGATTCATTCGGAAAAATTATAATATTTTATTATTTTTTTGTTTAATTCCGCCACCTAACACGCAATATCTAGAATTCGGGCAAAAGTAGTGTATTTACATAAAATTCCCGCTGTCTGTTCTCACTAAGCAGGATAAAGCGTGAAGTGTAATATTTTTTTAGCCTCACAAAAAAATATAAATTAAATATTACTTAACTGTGACTAAAATTTGTCGCTGACTGATGTTAGAACAAGTTTTAAAATAGATATGTATACGTGCAAAGTAAGCTTTAGTGGACCCATGAATAAATTATATTTTGTCAAAGGATTCATCTGGAACCGATATTGGCTATTTTCCATATTGCCCCTTAAACGTTTTGGGTCCGCTTTTAAATCTATATAATATAAGATCGACTATTTTGTTTGTATTTTTGAACCATTGACTAATAGTGCAGTAAATGCGTTTTATATATAACATTAATATTTATTGTTTTTCAATATGAACATTTTATATATAATAATTTATTTAATATATGAGATTTAANCCTGCTTGAACTACAAGAATATTTATTAAATATTATATAATATATTTATTTTTATAAGGATGAATATCAAAATATAGCTTCATTTTGGGTGACGTTTTCTTAAAACAACAAAGAACTTAGCAACGACGGTTGTTATTAACATGGCAGAATAAATTGCATGTCAAATTAGAAAGTATTTTAATTTATTAGTATATATGGGTAATGTAATATTATATAGCCTATAGCACTTCTGAAGAATGCAGCTTTCATACAAAACAAAAACATAGTAAATCGGACCAGTAGATCCAGAGATCTTAGCGTTCAAACAAACACACAAACAAACAAACAAACAAACAAACAAACTCTTCCGCTTTATTATATTAGTATAGATTACGGTATTTCATTAATTTGGGTAACATCTTACATTATTGTGGTAATTGGTCGTCTGAGGGTATACTAAATGTTGGAATTTGAGTATATTTCCTTAAAATTTGCATCAAAATTTGCTTTGTAAAATTATGAAGCTTAGTTAAAAAAAATACTTTTTCTTCAAAATTAGATGGCCATATATAATAATAAAATGCGGGTAAATAAATCCAGTACTTTGTGACAGTAAAAAATTACATAGGTGTATTTTTTCCCAAATAGTGCCTAACGTGCATAAGAAGCATCGCGACTTACACTTTGAAGTAAAATATTCCACAGTTTATTATTCTGTGTAATTTCATAAAAACTTTTCTGCAATAAGTCAAGGCTGAGAGTTCAGACGCGTGTGGAACCTTTTATATTTTACAGTGATATGAAAGTTCATTTAGTTGTCAATAGGGAAAGAAATGTAAGCCGCATTCTAACATTATAAAGTATGAACAATAGAAATAGAATGTAAAAGTAGAATATTTTTTTATATAAAATGTTGCTTAGCGTTTGGTGGTGCAAAGACAAGACATGATAAATGTCATATTTAGATTCATTCGGAGAAATTATAATATTTAATTTTATTTTTTGTCCTTCCCCTGGGAAGACCAACCGCGGCGTTTAGTTCCGTCACCTAACACGCAATATCTATTATTCGGAATTCGGGCAAAAGTAGTGTCTTTACACAAAATTCCCGCGGTCCGTTCTCACTAAGCAGGATAAAGCGTGAAGCGTAATATATTTTAGCTTCGCAAAAAATAATAATTTAAATATTATTTAACTGTGTCTAAAATTTGTCGCTGACTGACGTTAGAACAAGTTTTAAAATAGATATGTATACGTGCAAAGTGAGCTTTAGTGGACCCATGAATAAATTATATTTTGTCAAAGGATTCATCTGGAACCGATATTGGCTATTTTCCATATTGCCCCTTAAACGTTTTGGGTCCGCTTTTAAATCTATATAATATAAGATCGACTATTTTGTTTGTATTTTTGAACCATTGACTAATAGTGCAGTAAATGCGTTTTATATATAACATTAATATTTATTGTTTTTCAATATGAACATTTTATATATAATAATTTATTTAATATATGAGATTTAATTGAGGAATACTCAAATTTCTCCAAATCTTTATGTTGACAATAGAATCTAAATAAGATTTGTTCTAAACAAAGTTAATCTTCATCATATTATCAGCTTAATTATTTTCCTAATAACAAGAAACTCAATTATACAGTCACAATTAACGCCAATTGCTTACTTTTGTTCTTCTGATAAATTAAATATAAAGGTAATGCCGAATTGCTAAAATGCTAATTATAATGTTTATATATAACAAACATTTTTTAGAGCACAGTCGCGATGGAGGGGTAGAAAATGTGACTTGAAACATGACAGGTTGTGAGTTCTATTCCCATTCGAGGAAATAAAATAATTATTATTTTCATTTCTTCGCTGTAGTGTCGAGACAAAGCGCGGCGTTGACTACCACCACTAAACTAGGTTTCTTATGCCTAATCTGCAGTGTGCGATATATAGCGTGAGGCTGAAAATACAATAAAAATCAACCCTGAGAATGACATCTGTAAAGGCGTCAGCTTGACCTATTTACATACATATAATATAGAAACTTGTCTTCTCATAAAATATGTATGTAAAATTTGAACTATCTTATTTTTCGAGGTTTTTAGATGAAATATATACCCTAATATTTGAAGGATTGTTAATGTCAGAACGTTTAGATAATGGTTACTACAATATTTATTTACTAATTATTCTTTACGTTACTTTTTCTTTATTTTATGTAATTTGCCCATATATTCCTCTCTTTGGGGCATAATTATAAGATGTTTCGCTAAATTAGAAATCTAATTCTTATAATTTTAAATCCCACTAAAATATTTTAAAACTAATATACTTTCACCTTTGTTTTTCATTAGCATTTCTATAATTGAATTGAGACGTCTAGACTTTTTACAAAGGATGTTGTCAGAAAAATTTAATAAAATATATTATTTTGCACTCGACATTTTAAAGTTCAATTATACATTATTATGATAATTTTTCGAGGAAATGTTGAGTCGCGGAACTCAACGCTGGCCTTTACCTTGGTACCAGAGCGAAGAGATGAAAATATTAATAAATAATAATTCGTTCCCCCGATTGGGAATCGATCCCACAACCGCCGCGTGACGGTCACATCCGCTACACGACTGGCCTCATAATAATTAGAAAAATTATATTTGCAAAGTCCACATTCTCCCGTTTTGCCACATTTTATATTTCCACGAGTGTAATGGACATTACAACTCGGCTTCATTACAGTATAATGCGGCTGGTAAACATTAAGCAACCTAAAATTTTGCAGTCCTGGACCCTGACCCTAATTAATGAAAGAAATTTTAGTGTTAGGCATTTTAATTTTCACAACCTATTTAACTTTGTAAACGATTTGTATATGATATTCTGAAGACAGTAATTTTAGTAGACTAATGTTTTTGAAATAAGGACTTTATTTTTTTATGTAGAACAAGAATGTCAATTTCGATATGTCCCTTAATATATTTTAATATGATATAAATTCAAATTCAAAATATTCTTTATTCAAATAGGCAATTATTATAAGCACTTTTGAATCGTCGAATGAACATATGAACAAAAAGCTACCACCGGTTCGGCAGTTCTGCTGAGAAGAGCCGGCAAGAAACTCAACAGTTGCTCTTTTCAAAATCAATGGTACAATCTATTACATTAGTTGGCAGCTATCCTGCATTACATTCAATAGACATTAATTCCATACATATTTGTCCTCTAAGTATTCTTGAACAGTGTAATAGGCTTTACTTGTCAGAATTTTTTTATAAATATCTCATTCAATGATTAGATATGAGAAGTACCACTATTCAGGTTTCATCTCAGCTAAAACAGATAATTATACATATAGGAATTATATAATACAATAGGAATAGTGCTCAGAATGCTCTTAGCAGACTACCTAGTAGTTGACAACAATCATAACGTAAAGTCAAATCAAAAGCCTTTACAATTCCAATAACTGACCTAACCACAAAGGTAGGAATAGACTATACGGGTAGCAGCGGTCACATGGCAGTATCTACAAATACCTGTATTTAGTAAAGTAGAGGGTGGACCGTAAAGTGGACTATATGAAGACATTTAAAAATGGGCTAATGATGAAGAAGACTTTTAAGAGGCTTTTTTTAACAGTTTATGGGCACGTGTTAATACGTACAAAAATAACAGTTGAGACTTAAATAGACCTAAAATTTGTTTTAGTTCATTTTCTCATATCAAATTTATTTTAATTCAAAACTCTCATATGTTATCTAAACTTTCAAGAGTCACACATCTCAGATGCATCACACAATCAGCATCTCTTAAATCTCTTTTAACAGCACATGTTTAATTTATTATAAAAAAAGGTGGACTTATTATAAAAGGAAACGTTCTAGAAACTATTCTTGGTATTGTTAATAAAATAAACACAGAGGCAATATGAGAGCAAGTTTACTCAAACCTTACAGACTATAATGTGGTTTTCTCAAAGTATGTACTTTATTATTTGCTTGTAACTCCCAAGCGAGTTCAGTCGTACAATTTTATTGAGGTCCAAGATAAGGTACTTATTTATATTTTACTGTTGATTTGCCATGACTTTACTTAGCATTATTAAAAAAGTCACATTTCAACGCCTAAATTAATTTTTTCATTCATTCATTCATTCATTTTTTCATCCTGCTACATGCGGGATCAGCTTCGCGCTGCACCCCGAATAAAATACTATTAATAGCTTGAATGTGAGAATATAACTTCAACTTTAGCATTTAATAAGCAAAAAATACTTACGTACTTGATTGAAAAACTATAAAAGTTATTAGTTATTTTTAAAAAATAGCTAATAAATACGTAAGCGGCAATTTTTGTAAAATGTCGATCTTTTTTGTAATTAAAGCACAATTGATAGATTTCAATCGACGACACTTCTTGTTAGTTCTCATGCAGTTCAGTAAACTTTAATTAAAAACTGGTCAATTCACAACAATTTCAACTGTAAATGAAAGCCATTTACTCTAACAAGACTTCTCTTTAGAAATTCTTTTTTTTTGTGTGCCGTCAAACAATTACTTTTCTAGCTTCTGTTTAACATGTTTCAAAATAATGAGGAACATTTTTGGCATGGCCTAACTTTGGTTATTTAATTGCGAAATTTACCTGGAATTTTGTTATATATTAAGAATACAAAATTTGTTGTTACAAAAATGTCCAGGTTAGACTTCACTATTCGATATGAACAGATACATCTAAAATAGAAAATGAAAATCTTACATTATTATTTTCTATTTTGTTTCGATAATTATATTTATAAAATATGAATCTAATTTGCCACTAAGACCGGGACAACGAAAAATGTATTTCAATTTTTTCTAAACTCTTTTATATATATTTTAAGTAAAGATGTCGAAAGTACCGTACATTTAGAACTAAATCATCCCGCTGCATTGCAATGACGTTGCCGCGTAATTCAATTTTCAATATAAGAAGAAAAAGTTAACCAGTGGTTCATTTAGACGTCATTAAAATGGCATCTCCTGTTCTAATTACTTTCAAACGAACTCGCCATTAGCTTTTCCTCGTATTAAATCTCACCTGCAAGCTTAAAATTGCTGCAATTTCAACTGTAAATGAAACTTAGGACCGACTCCAGATTGCAAAACGCTACTTTAACTTTGTAGATTCTTCAAAAGACGGACAAAGTTGAATTGTTTTAAAGTCAACTCGAAATTATTTAGTTAGTTTTCTTCCTTAACCATATATTTTAATTGAAATTTGAGATATTTTCGTCTTTTACAACAAAATAGTGTTTCAAATCCCTCAGCACTTAGGGAATAATTAGAAGCACTTTGAAAATTAAACGGTAATTTCATTAATCTCGTTCCATTTTAAGAATAAATTAACAAATTGTTATCATTTTATATTAATTGTGTTGAATTAATTTGATAAATATAAAACAAGGAAATATTTTGTCGTTGAATATAAAATTACTTAAAAGATATCAAAATATAGCTTAGCTTTGGATCGTTGTAAAAATAAATTAAAAAATTTCATTTAACTTTCTAATAATTTAAGTATAGGATATTTAATACAACATTTACCTTTATTTATTAATGAATAGTAGAATTAATAAGCATTTTTCCCCTTTGTGCCTGTAACAATAACGTACAAACGGTGTATATCGTCGTCCTATTATTGTAATTACTACTTTATTCATTTTCAAACCCAACTGTTCCGGATGTTTCCACTTCCATTTATTCTATCCAAATTTCAATCAAAATAATTTACTAATCAAATTATATTATTAATACAAAACCATAAGCCCGTAAAAGCTTTTGTTGCGTCAAGACTACTTAAGAGGCTCTAGATGCCATTTCCACTACGTTTCTACAGTAGGTACCTATAATTGAACATCGTTTGATTATAGAATACGTTTATCTACATTAACATTAACTGTGACGACTTAAACGAAACACAAAATCGATACGGACATCAATGAATACATATAATTTGCTGCATCTGTATTAACGCATTTCCTATAACATGCAAAAGTGGTTAATAAAGTGGTTTAAGAAAACTTAAACCACTTTTCAAATATCTAAAAACATTTTTGTCTCAATAAACTGAAAATATAATTTTTTGGTTGAGACCACAATCATTTATTGATAATTCAAGGATATCAACTGCACCACGACTGCTTGGAACATAATTTTTACTTATTAATATAACAAACTAGCTATTTCTTATAAGCTTATAATAAAACTAAAACTTTTACAATAACTTTCAATTGCAATTGAAATTCAGTTTGACAACGAGTAAACTCATAACTGCGATTGTTACCGAGTTGGGTAACGAGTACACACAGTTGGAGCATGCATAATGCAGATGTCCGCTTGAACAAGGCCAGGTCCTCTTTACAAAAATAAAAAGATACAATCTTTTTAACATAAAGTAAATATAAAAATTGTTTTCTAATTATTTTGAACACCCGACGACAGCCAGAAGAGATTTTTAAGTTTTACTTGGGTGTGTATATGTGTATTATTTAATATGTCTGTGGCATCGTAGCTCCTAAACGGATATTGATTATGATAGTTCTTAATAAATATGAAACTAAGAAGATTATAATTTTTTTTATAGTTAAACAACTAAATCTAAATATATCAGTAGCTTTTAAGAACAATATGTTCTCCTTAACTTAACACTACTTTTAAATTGACTCTAACATATCTATCTATATATATAAGTAGTCTTATGTAGAGAAAAAGGTAAAAAAAATAGTAAAAACAAAAAAATATTTTTAATAATTTCATTAAACGCATTGCGGTAAATGTTCCTGTTATCATTATATCGATTACAGTCTTATCATATTCAATAGGATGTAATTAGTGAGAGAGGACGATGTCGCTCCACGCTCGATGTCGCTCGATAAGGTGAAAATCACATTTATAAATCCCGACTATTCAATTGACGAGCTTTAACGGCGTTCATCCACGTTACGGAATGGTTACGTAAGTCGTTTTTTGAGTATTTTCTTTTTATTAAAAACTGTCGTTAGATTCTATTCTATTTTTAGTAAAAGTAAGTTTCTTCTTCTCTATTGGTTACTACGCAAAATAATAATTCTTTGTTGGTATTGATATCTTTATAAAATAGTACCTATATTTTAGTAAAATTTAGAATCGAATGATAGCTTGAATATTTTATGCAAGGTTTTTTTTATACAATCTGCTGCTAACTTAAGAAGGTTACTCCTTTTCACCTTTGAAACGTCGATGCGTAGGTATACTTACTTTAGCCTAGATAAACACGAAAAGGATAATTTTTAAATAAACCTCTCGACACACGGTACATTTTAGATTAAATAATATAATTAAATTCCTCATCGTAGTTTTGCACATTTAGGCTTTGCACGTGTTTAAATGGGTAACAAGTAAACACTTTGTTTGCCAACACCCGTGTGGAACTTTTAGAGCGTAGGCACAGTTTTAGTGATAAATGTGGTATGCGTTATTCCATAATCAAATACGTACGTACATATATTCGTATTCGTAAATGTTTTATTTAATTTGTCGTATAATCCTTTTCAATAATGTACTTTTAGGGTTTCATATTTTAAAAGGTTAAAGAGGGCACTACAGACACTTTTAGTCATGAAACAACCAGCCTCTGTATCATTGAATTTGGAATTATAACTTTCACATACTATCAAGTACTTGCTAATTGCCACAAAATAATGGTATCTAGAATACCAGAAACGTCACTTATATAAACTAATTTATTTTAAATATAGAACAAGTTAAAACCACTAAGATTTGTGTTTATAATATTTAAATTAAGATTTCATGCTCCAATCAATGCACAACATTTCTAAGATGCTATTTGTGGCTTTAAAGCGGACCATCCATCCGGCTTAAGTCAATTGCGTAAGCCATAGCAGCCTAAGCGATAGGAGCCTCGTTTGAAGGCGTCTTGCAGTGGTTACTTGCTCGTAATCTACAAATACGTACAAATAAACTAGGTTGTACAAGTAAATCTTAATAATTTGACTACAATAACTTACAATAGGTTATGCGGGGTTAATAAATTTACCTCTTAGTCTTTTTTCCTATTTTTAAATCTACATTCCTTACCTTTTATGTAGACTATACTCGTATGTAAAATATGTAGCTGACAGATGATAAATTATTTCATTATCTTTTAGTAAACACTTTGACGCCGGGAATTGAATAACAAAACAAATATACGTTTCAATATTGCACTAGGGACGTTAATTAAAAAGTTATTGTATAAATTAAAACTTTCTTTATTAAAAAAAAGAACTTAATTTTATTTTAACTTCGTCCTGGTTCAGGATTCTGACAAAGATATCAGGTTCACATATGGTATATGGTAAGTTCATATATGTAAAGCTGATAAAAGCGAGTGAAAAATTAATATAGTTTTTTTAGAAAAACTAATTTTACTTGGTTGCGACGCTAAATAGTCGCTAAATATTTTGGAAAATGACAAGCAAAAACCATAACATTTATATGGTTAAATACCTGTTTAAACGGGGCCGAATACCTTAAGCAGAGCTAATGTTTACCGATCCAGTTATACTGACGCACTCGCTAATTGCACAGGAATTAACTTTGAAATGAAGTCTCTTAGCTTACTTACTCTAGTTTCAGCATTGAGATCAAAGCTCTAACTCGATTATTTTGCCGTAGTTATGATGCGATTATATTATATAAAGTATATTATTATTTTGAGTATGTTTCTAAAAATTTATAATAATTTGAAATCAACAGTAGCAGTACGCAGAGGGAACCTCGTGTTAAAACATTTCGTTCCCCTTTCCGCCGAATTCTGGGCATTGCGTTATGAGAAGCGGAACACCAGAGCGAAAAAATGAAAATATAATTTTTACTAACGTAAATGAAAATATAGTTTTACGTTTCCTCGAGTGAAGATCGGATCCACAATCAGTCGATTTTGCAGCACACACTCCCTGAGCCACGACTGCCCACTAAGTCTTAAAGCTCTACAAAAATAAAAAACCCATGTATCATAAAGTTTCATAGTTCAAAATATTTACCAAAAACAACATAATATAGAACATACCATAGAATACTAATGGAAATATATATAACAAACTATAAATTTTCATATACCTATACAAATGTGAAAAAATGTTCCTATTTGAATGAAACTACAGCAATTATATTATTATTCAGGCAACTATATGATCAGCTTCACGCTGTATCCCGTACACAGCAGGGTAGCCTGAGGGTAACTAGTGTTCAGAACACTTTCCACCGAATTTTGGAGGCATTGTACAAATTTAAATAATTATTTCATTTCCTCGTGTCATATTTGATATTGTCATAAAATTAAATATTGATATATGGTATAATTATATTGCAAGCTTATATTATATTTCAACTTGGTTTTAGAGTCTATGATTTTAAAACTTTCCTTTTCCCACAGAATGGTCCGAGTAAGCTGCCTCTTGACCTGCTGCCTTCTAGGCGCCCTGATCCTCATAGTGCCGACAACCGCTTACCCCAGGTAGTTGTGCTCTATCTATGACACACATATGTGAATGCATCATTAAAGTTAACTTAAGATAATGATGCAGTTTCTTTCGATGTACATGTGAATCCTGGATTTATGAAATATCTAAAAAAAATAAAAATTCAGTGAGTAACGGAATTCAACGCCGCGCTTTGCCTCGACACGAGAGCGAAGAAATGAAAATATAAATTTAAATATTTCATGTGAAATATGTAACTTCACATAAAAAAATAACTAAATGTCAGTGAAGTTACTGGATTTGGTTTACATTTTTTATTTGTAAATATAATATGTCTTATTACTACATAGATGTATTTGAAGAAAAAAAATTCTCATTCTCAGTGCCAACAGCTACTATCGCCCCCATGGATCATACGACAACGAAGACATTCTGGACATGATGAACCGCCTCAACAACCTCCTCGAACTCGAACGCAAAGTTGAAACGTAAGCATCCCCATACTATAGTCATCTGTTTTAATTTTTTTACTTACTATAAATAGGCATCTTATAAACTCATAGCTTTTAGTTTGGCAAGAGTAAAAAGTAGAAGCTCTAGAATAAAACACTTAATAAATATGTTTTATCATAATATTCTAATATCAAGATATACTTCCATGTTAGCATAATAATGTGAAATAATTGTAACATAATTTTTAGATATATTTTATATTAATTCGATTTTTTTTCTTTGCAGCTTCAAAGAGGACATTGCCAAGTAAGTTTAAAAAACGAACTCTTGTCTTACTTTTCCCAGGTTCCTTCTGCTTGCTATGACTGAGATACAGCGCGAAGCCAAAAAAATCTACTAATATATCAAAGAAGCTTAAGATTCTAATAAATGAACCACCAGGGATAATCGAAAAATCACTCCGTTCACCTCTTTTTATATCTATCCAAAATTTTTCCACCCCGAATTGACTTTATTAGAACTACGACTTAACCTTCGTATTTTAGAAATGTTAAAATATTATTAACGCAATTTTTATTTCCACAATATATTACTAGTGGTCGCCATCTCAATCAAATTGGTAGCGATTGTTTAGAAACAAAAATGATAACACTATACTATTATTTTCACATATTTGCCAAAAACTGTATATTATTTGTACAAAAATATGTTAAACATAAAATTTTATTATTATAATACTATAAGGGCAAACCGATCCTCGTCTAACGTCTACCTAAACTCACAAAACCGTTACGTGTGAATCGTTTTGAAGCAAGCCGAGAGCTTTTGATCCTTTTTGTATCTTATGGTACGTGTACGTGTTAAATAAATAAAATAAAATAAAATAAGAATATTATTTATAGGTACCAGTCGTAGCGCAGGGGCTTTTACGGGGTTCGATTCCCACTCGAGGAAAAATGGGGAACGGAGTGTTTTCACACTAGGTTAATTCAATTAAGCCTTTAATAAGTATTTTTAATAAGTTTTTTAAAAAATATTTAAAACTTTGATTTTTTTTGAGCCCATTTTTTTATTTGCGGTGAGGTATTTTAAATGACATTACATTTTTATTTTACTGTACTTACCTGTGGTTTAAAAAGAATATACTTATAACACCTATGATGATTTTTTAAAGCTCCAAAGATGATATTGCTAAGTAAGTTATCAGTGTTAAGGCATGTTTTTTTTTAATTTTCGTAAGTAGATATTTTCATTTGTAGATTTTTTTATTGTTATAAATTTCTGTATTCCTTATTTTTGCTTATTTGTGAAATTTGTAGATGAGCCAATTTACCAAAATAAGGGATATATTAAGTATTAAGTCCTCGATTTACAGACTTATTCAGATAAAAGTCTGAGAACAATTTCTGAAAACTCTGCCATTGTCTGTCTTCATATAAGACAGAGAAAAAAATATAGTTCAGGAAGAGATTGACATCATTATCAATATTGCTATAATAGGAAATCTACAACCACATTTAATATTTGTACATGTGCTATAAGCCATGTGGCCATGTGAATTTCAATCTTCAACAAACAATAGTGTTGATTATATGAGGCTTCACAACCGCAACCACACAACTCGTAATAAATAATTTAAATACGGAGATATTGATTGGAAATTAGCAGCTTGCCTAGTAACCTAGATAAGTCACTTCATTATCCTCCTTCTTCACTCTGTACCCCCGCACACAGCAGGGTAGACAGAGGGAACTCAGTGTTAAGACACTCCGTTCCCCCCTTTTCGTCGGATTCTGGAGGCAGTGCGTGTTGAGTGGCGGAATTCAACGCCGTAACTGTATGCCGTACGCCGCTGTAAGCTACTATTATATTTTAATAAGTAGTCTTGTTTGATCGGTTGGACTTGTCTGATTTATGTAATACGAAAATATATCTATATACAGGGTGTCCCAGGAGTCAACGATAAAACGAAACCAGGTGATAGACCAAGTCGTGACAGTTATGAGAAAAATATAAAAAAAAATCTTTGTCATGTATTTTTCATATTATATTGATTTTAAAAAATATCGGAAAAACCGACACCCTGTGATGGTTTTTCAAGTCCCAGGACTACAAATATTACTCTTTCTTCATTTTTTTT